>JAODLC010000065.1:26932216-26943506 GCA_026781145.1 Hippopotamyrus pictus | reverse complement strand
TGGCTCATCAGAAGCCAGGTAGGATAGAAAACCTACTGGATAGTAGCCCTCCAGGACCGGAGTTGGAGACCCCTGCTATACATGGACGGGCAGCTTTACAGATCAGTGTGGTGACTTCTAGAGGAGTCCATCGCACAACATCTACCATCATGCCGTCGTGACACTTTCTCCGTTATGACACTCCTTCTCCAGTGTTATTCCCATTTCTCTATCATGATACTCCTCCTCTAGTGCTGGCCTGTTTCTCCATTGTGACATTCCTCCTTCAGTGCCGTCGCATTTCTCCATTATGACACTTCTCCTCCAGTGTCGCCCCCTTTCTCCATCATGACACGGGACATTGTCATCCCATTCTTCTGTTGTGACACTTCTCCTCCAATGCCATCCTCTTTCTCTACTGTGACACTCCTCCTGCAGTGCTATTCTCTTTCTCCAGCATTACACTGCTCCTGCACTGCCCTTTCTCCATCATTACACTCCTCCTCCAGTGCTGCCCCCTTTATCCATTGTGACACTACACCTCCAGTTCCATTCCGTTTCTCCAACGTGACACAGCTCTTCCAGTGCCGCCCCCGTTTCTTTGTCATGACACTCCTCCTTAAGTGTCACCCCATTCCTCCATTGTGACACTCCTCCTCCAGAGCCGCCCCCTTTTTCTGTCATGATGCTCATCCTCCAGTGCCACCCCATTCCTCCATTGTGCCACCCCTCCTCCAGAGCCACCTGTGGCAGGAAGCCTGGGGGCTGCTCCATCACAGGGCACACACACCCGCACAGAAACCCCCTAAACACTGAAGGAAGCACCTAGCACATTTTTTAAAGCATTATAGCTAAGTCTGCACATTTAGTGTTTTTAATGAATGCCACGGGAGAGCAGCGCTGCAGAGGGAATGTGGCGGTCGATGTTTCTGCCAGCCTGGCTGTTCCCGTCTCATAACACGATGGGCATTTTCATCCTGCTACTGTACCTCAGGCTCAGTAGCAAGGGTTTGCTGTACGTCCTGGCTGCCCACTTGTGAAACCAAATCTCAGGTGAATGTTCTGGAAAATCCAGGGACTGCCACGCCTCTTCTGAGGCTGCATGACGTGCGTGTCCACCTCCATGGTACTGCACAGACCCTGCCATCTGCCCGCCATCAGCTCACAGAACATTACCTGTCCAACTTAGACGCTGATCATTTCTGTGATCATTCTCAAATGGCTGCAGTATTGTTCAAGACTCTCTAAACAATTTCCCTCCACCAGGTAATAATATATTTTTGAATTATAATATTTACATGGTATTTGTAAAAATTATTTCCTAGAGCTTCTTTCTAGGGGTCAGTAGTCATTATGACCGCGTGTTTGACCATGCGGCTGACATTTCTGCCCCCCCCCCCCCATCCCCAGCTCCTGCTGGAGCACTTGGAATGCCTGGTGTCCAGACACGAGCGATCGCTCCGCATGACTGTGGTCAAGAGGCAGGCCCAGTCGCCCTCCGGCGTCTCCAGCGAAGTTGAGGTTCTCAAAGCTCTCAAGTCACTGTTTGAACACCACAAAGCACTAGATGAAAAGGTAGGGAAAAGGTCAAAAGCACTTGTTATACTTCATTGTTATTGTGTATTTGTGGGTTTAACATTTCTTTAATGTATCATTTGTTTGTTTGTCCGAAAGGACTTATCAAATGTGATAAAAAATGGACTGGTGCAAGTTACATAAACAAAGAGCACATAATGCAGTGTTTTTTTTTTCTAATCATAACTTACTGTATGAACTGATGAACCACAGTTATCATGCCCCCAGTGCCAGTGAGTAATTCTAAATGCATATAGGGACCCCCCCACCCCCAATTAGCATTACCCTGACGTTGAAGGGAGACATTGTCCGAAACCAAGGGTAAGGAGGCTTCACGGTCCTAGGTATCTGCCTCCGGCCTCCCTTCAGGACCCCAGAGGGGACCACGGCAGTTATATAACTGCATTGCCGTCTGTCCTCTGAAGCCCAGCTCGCTTCACTATACAGCTGGGTGGATTTGGCTCTTCTTTCCCCAGTATTTTGAGTGCACTCTTCTCTTTAGGTGAGGGAAAGGTTGCGGGTTTCACTGGAGAGGGTCTCAGCCTTGGAAGAGGAGTTGACGGCCGCCAATCAGGAAGTAAGGATGGACCGTTTCTTCATTCTCAGTTGCATGTCTGTCAGTTTCGCTTCTTATTTGCTCCCCAGCCCAACCTGAGGGGTCTCAGCTGTGGGAGAGGGTAAGGAGAAGCGGATCTGCACTTTCTTCACCGACCGCTGGGCCCTGAATCCCTGCTAACATCCCCGACGTCTCGCGCCTGCTCTCTGGTAGCTTACGGCCTGTCTGTTATCTGTCTCTCACACACTGCCTCCCCACGGAGGCAAGGTCTCACTTTCTCCCAAATCAAACAGCCCAAAAGCAGAACGCAATATCAGGCAGCCATAGTGTTCTTCATCCGCCCAGTTGAGTTTTTAAATCAAGATCCACAAGACTTTTGGGTGAGATCCTGTTGTACTGATATCACCCTCCGTGACCTTTTAGATGCAAGTTTGCCATCGGGTGCTTGTTGCTGGACAGGATTATAGGACTCGCTGTGCTTCAGTGAAGCTCAGTTTCTGGGGGGTGAATCCACACCGAGCTTTGCGGGGTGATGCGTAAAAGGTCCTGCATCAATCCATAGTGCGGAAGATTGAATAGAACTTATGCTCGTGATTCTTTGGTAGAATCTTGAATATGGACAAAACTTCATATTATAAATGATGCATTTTAAAAATTATATTGTGGAAAGTTCAGGTTCAGAAAGTACAAATCCAGGCCAAGATTTTGTTTCAACCAACCCACTGAGTACTCTGTGACTGTACCTCTTTATACTCAAAAGGTATAAACTCAAGGTTTAGTAGAAGCAGTTTGGCAAAAGCATAGCAAAATTTCTGCTATAGCATATTAACCTGAAACAAAGTCTTTACCTGTCTTTATAATCTGAGGAGGGAGAAATGATACCAACCTTAAAAATGAGTTGATATTTTATTTTGTTGCAACAAAAAACAGCCTCAACCCTATATCTGCATCTGCCACACCGCCGTGTTTATAATGACAGCAAATTATGAATTTATGAACCCTCTCTGATCACCACTAATGCAAAATCAATTGTGCTGCTGGATTGAAGCCACTGCAAAAGCAATTAGGTTTGTGATCCGCGCGACTGTCTGCTGACGTCTTCATGAGGCCCGTCCACTGTGTCATTGCACTTTGGAATATAACGTTAGAATTACTGGGATTTATTTTCAGAATTAGCCTGGGGCTTCCTGTGCCAGATGACAGCACGTCGCTGCATCTTTGAGCTGTAAACTTCATCAGTAATGGGATGCCTAATGATCTACAGTATGATCTGAGTGACTTAAGAAGGTCTGATGGCAAACAGACAAAGTGTCTTCTGAAAATGAATGACATCATTGTTTTATTTATGTGGTTTAGATGGAGAAAATGCATTGAAATAGGCAGGATGTAGAAATTGATGGCAAACGTCAGTCTCCTGCACGAACCCTGTTTTCTGCAGAGGTGTGACACACGTCTCTGTGGCCAGTAGAGGGTCTAACGCTGAGGAGCTACGTGAGTGATTCGTGTTGTGCCGTATGGACATGCAGCTATTGTGTGACCAGGGAGGGTGTAGACTGCACATTCAAGCCCGACTCTGTGCTGCAGAATTCTTGGGGAAGACATTTAAACTGCATGGGCCTGTCAATATTTCCAGCTGTGAAATGAGCAAAAAATTGCTTCAGGTAAAGGTCCTGGCTGAGAAAATGAATTCAAAACAAAATCCAGTAAACAAGCAGTTAGGGGGAACCTACTGCCGTGTTTATTCTCCCTTCAAAGTGACGTTTTCCTGTTGGTTTTACTACCCGGGTCTCCAGCCAAAGATAATGCCCTGGGTAAACATTGTTCGATTCAACAGCTCCTCACAGGCAGCTCAAATCGAGAAAATCTTAAATGCTGATGTTGTCTGCGACGCATGGAAATAAAGACAGCAAATGTTTTTGGTACGTTCTGGCTGGCTGAAACCAGGAGTTTCACAAGACTCGGTTACCATGATGTTAATCATCCTGAGCATCATGTAAGCATCATGCCTTACCTTGGTGTGACACATGTTACAACAGGAGTCACCATTAGACATGTGAAGAGATGTTTCATTGATGATCTAATGATCTACTTGTTTTGTGCTGGGTTTTCCCAGTGCGTCTCCAACGACTGAATTCTGGGTTGGGTCCTTCCCACTAACCCCCCTCCCCAGATCACAGCCTTACGGGAGGAAAATGCCCGCATCCAGAGGAAAGTGGCATCCGGGGAGGGCGCAGAGGAGCTGCCAGAGAGTGCCGATATCAGCCAGAAGGCCCACAGCAAGGTGGGGCAACCATAACTCGTTCCATGGGTTTACATGAGGAGTTAAAACTGTGGCTTAGAAATATACCATTACTGCCATCTGTATTCCAGACCAAAGTCGAAAGGGTGTGTCAAGCTCATCACTGGCAGCATAAAAGGTGAATGAGACAGTACACTATTTAAATGGCAGCCACTTTAATGAGGTCATTTCCTTTTTCAATAAGCAGCAGAAATCCTGACCCACATTATACATTATACTTAATGAGCCTCAACAAAGGCTTCAAACGCTTGTTTCTTTGGGGCTGCAGTAGGTAAGCTAGTAAAGAAGAAGCAATATTACACCAGGTTTCTCATGCCGGCATGAAGATACAAACTCTGAAATCCTCAGTCTGAAAGAAAAAGTAGCTTTGATTTGACACCACTGCAGGGGTAAAAGTGTTTTCCAGTTCAGTCTCCGGGGACCCGCAGACAGTCCACATTTTTGCTCCCTTCAGATGTGAACTGTTTGGCAAGAAGCTGGGAGGAAACAAAAACGTGGACCATCTGTGGGTCCTCGATCATACCTGATCTTCTCTAAATCGCATATAATTATATGTATATAATGTATGTTAGGATGTCCACCTCCTTGGGATTTGTATTTATTTCCTATATTTTATGAGGTGCAGTTTTGGTTTATTTGTACTATTCACATTATTATTATTATTATTATTATTATTATTATTATTATTATTATTATTATTATTATTATTATTATTATTATACCCTTACTTCTTTCCTTTTATCATTAAATTGTTGTGTTCATATTGTCCCTGTATGTCTGCACCAATTCCAACAAGAAACATTATTAGTTTATGTACTTGAACAGTGAAGCACAAGCAGCTTTAAGCAGAAGAGAAGCCCTCGTCCGTCACTCTCAGACGGCATCAGCATCTTGTCCTGAATTCAGACATAGAAGCTCTGGTCCATCCCAGTCCTTCTCAGGAAGCGTCACTGACCACACTGTGGAACCAACCCATCTCAGCTGGCCCAGATCAGGTCATCATATAGGGAAAACCCAACAGGGTCCTACCAGGTTTCACAAAATGCACCCAGAAAACAATTAACTGGTTAACTGAAGTACTGAAGCTGGATAAATATGACACCTGATTTAGAGAAACCAGCTGTGAGCTTAGAATTACAAACCATGGGGGCAAGAATCTTCACTGATTATCTTCAGACTGCATTATAGCCATGCCTGTAATGACAGTGACAATGAGGCAGTCAAGCCCTATGGTCAGCCCACAGCTCCCCGGATCCAATTTCATACACTCATCCTCAGTCTTTACTTCACCAAAGTAAACAGATGGATTGTTAACATCTGTAGTGCAGGGAATTATCCAAGAAAAGAAACCCCTTGTTAATGCGAAAGGCAGGAAATTGTGTCTGCAAGCAAGGCCTCCCAACTGGAGCTAAATAAGGCTGCAGACTAATGCAGGATTCCAATTGTGCTCAGCAACCATTTTTTGTAATTTGCATATAATATCCCTTCCAAGGTGTGATTCCCGTGTTTGCTTGTCAGAAGCTGTTAGAGAAGTAATACATATTATTAAGATGATACCAGGCTTGTAACCACAAAAAGCGTTTAGGTTTAAAGTTTTAAAATTCTGCTGAGAATTATTATTTTATTTAAAGGTATTTATGAGGCAATCGTTCATACAATACAATGTTGTCCCTGTTTTTGCCCTTGACTTTAATTAACCTTGGAAGGAAGTGGGAACCTGGATCTTTTTCTGTAAACATTTTTGGGCCTTGCCTCACTACGAAATATTATATCTTAATATAATCCCTATTGTTCTTCTTTATGATAAGTGGACCATATAAATAAATGACAGAATGATCTCCTTAAATAACAAATTCTTGGTAGTTCTTACCCTGCTGAGGCAGTAATAAAATCGTATAGCTCTTACCTGCAGCTCGAGCTGCAAGGCACGTCCTCAGCTCTGGCTGCCCAGATGCTCAGGCCTTCCGTCTCTCTGTGCCCAGCGTCTGTCCAATGGCGCCATGGAGACTGTCAGCGAGGCCAGCCAGGTGGTGGAGCTGCAGGAGCTGCTGGAGAAGCAGAACTACGAGCTGGCCCAGATGAAGGAGCGCATGTCCTCGCTGGCCTCGCGGGTGTCTGAGGTGGAGCAGGAGCTGGAGACGGCCCGCAAGGACCTCATCAAGTCCGAGGAGATGAACAACAAGTACCAGAGAGACATCAAGGAGGTGGCTGCTTCGCTGATAGTATTGTCAGTGGCTCCTCTTTACAAGTGAAGAGCAGATGTCAAAACTCACTCATCCTATTGCATATGTGGATGGGATAAGTTCTCCAGTAAATGTGAGGAATTTCTGGAAATCTTAAGATCTTAAGATCTAATTTTTAAAATCTTAAGATATGATGAGGAAACCTGACTTTAGGTCATTGGTGGCCTCATCTCAAAAACAACAAAAAATGGACTGAGGGAGTTTTGGAAATTTGCTCTTCAAATGCAGGACAAGAGAAGCTGGACGTAGGGCGCGTCCTGCCAAACTGTGTTTGTGCCACTGGAAAACGAAGAGTCAATGAAGAGTCAATGAAGAGTCAATCCAGCTGGCTGATTATAAATATATCGTGAATACCATCAGCCGCTATGGTAGCATCACATTGCAAGTTAAAGATGGCTGATCTTCTGGGTTTGAAAAAAAATAAAAATAAATCAGGCAATTTTTCAGGCTTTTTGCGGGGGAGTATTTTAGGAGAGGATCACAAGAGTTATTGTGTGTGTGTGGGGAGGGGCGATGGACATGGATACACATCCGTGACATCAGGTGATGCAATCGTTCAGGCCATGTGTCAGAAGGAGGACATGGAAGAGCGCATTGTCACCCTGGAGAAGCGTTACCTCAGTGCCCAGCGGGAGTCCACCTCACTGCACGACATCAGCGACAAGCTGGAGAATGAGTTGGCCAACAAGGAGGCTTTCTTGAGACAGGTGAGGAGGCCCCGGTGCTTATCTCACAAACCCATAGACTCAGAGAAGGTCTTCTTTTTTTTTTGGGGGGGGGGGGTGTTCTCCAAGATCGCTTATCTATTGAAGGCCCCAACGGCTTGGGTTTGCACAGAACATGTCACTGAACCAGGTGCCGTTGCTTGTTGCCATGCCAACAAACCTGGGCCGCACACTGGATATATTTCAAGCAGAGGCGCTCCGGGGTCTGGTAGTCCCCCGGGTCTCCTGAAGGTGCTTGTTCAAGAGCCAAGGAGCCTCTGCTCGCTACACGCACTGATTAAATAGGATTTTGTATGATTAGTGCAGCTAACCAGTGCCGCGGAACCCAGCACATCTGTCCCCGGCTCAGCGGTTGCCTAGCAGTCGCCGGAAAAGGGAAGGAGATTCCTGACATCAAACGCTGCGGGGTGTTTGATGAGAAGCGTATCACAGAGCTTAACAAGCTTTGAGATGTTGATTAGTCTCATTGCCGAGAGTTGGAGGGAAAAAGTAAAAAAAAGAAAATCTATTAGGCATCATCCATAGATGCAGAAATCAGTGAAGGGAGAGCTAGATCTTGTGCAGCATGTCCAACCCACCAACTCCAAGAGAGCAGAGAAGGTTTGATTTTTGTCCCATTTTAGTTGAAATGGTGGTGGTGATGTTCAGTGACCCATGAATGCCGGAGGCTTCCATGCTTATCTGTAAATCAACCTCACCTGAGCGCACTGTTGTAGTACTTGAGTCCGGTCTTGGTCTTAAGACCAGTTTTCCCACTTACTCCTTGTCTCAGAATTGAAAGCATTTCTACTCAGTCTTGAGTTGATCTCAAACTAGAGCGGCTTGGTTCGGAATTTTAATGCAAGACTGTGTTTTTTTTTCATCAGTGATAAACTTGCTCATTCCACCTTCACCTCTCAAAGTAAGGGCACACGATAATAAAACAAAATACAATTAATAAAATGAAAATCTTCTATTATTTATATCTGTTGAATTGCCTGTATACGGCAGTTATTTTATTTTATTTACTTTTGAAAAGACTGTCCCAGGGTGCAGTGCTACTTTGGGAATCTCTTCAGAACAGAAACAATGTCATTTCCAGTCACTATTTGATTTGGCCACATTAATCACAAGTGTGATTGTCTTGCATGCAACCACACTTCTCTGCACTGCAAGTTCTAAAATGCTCAGTACAATGGATATTGTTAGAACCAGAATGAGTGTGATTACCATTTAGGTTTCACTTGGGTAGTTCTCCCCATAAACTCCTGCTATAGTTACACAGGTATTATGAAACCTGCTGTTTTCATGGCAATTATACAAGTTTTTTTTATTGGTTTCTCTTATCATTACTGTATCAGCCTTAGATGAAACAGCAGGCATACTCAGAGATAGTGCAAATTATTTTTCTTTCTCTGTTTTTCATCCTGACTAGTCTAAAACATTACAGTTACATGTTAAGGGCTGGGTGTATGCACGCTAATGTTACACTGTGCGCTGGGTTTACATTTCATACAAACAGTATAACCAGTGAAAACTCACTTTGACTTATTCGTCAGGAACTCACAATGATAAGGAGATCAAATGAAGATTTGATCAGCAGTGATACAATGTTGGGTATTTGTGACTAAATAAAATGATTGAGATCTAAGTACTGTCATGCTTAAATTCAATTTTACTTTTAAGTGTCAAGTCAAGTGGATCTTTATTGTCTTACCCTCTACATATAGTCCACAGCATACACTGGCCCAAAGTAACGTTCTCCTGGACCACTTTCTCTGGTCTTAGTCTCGACCCTCCCAAAGTCTTGGTCTTGACTCGGACTCTATCCTTCAAGGTCTTTAATCAGACTCAATATAGGTGTTCTTGTCCCTATCACGGCTAGAGCATTTCTTCAAGGTTGTGCGACCACCTTAGTTGGAATAGGAGTAAGCTCTCCCCATCCATTTGTAGATGGAGGAGAAGAACCGGCAGCTGCAGGAGAGGCTGGAGCTGGCTGAGCAGAAGCTTCAGCAGACCATGAGGAAGGCGGAGACTCTACCCGAGGTGGAGGCTGAGTTGGCCCAGAGGATAGCGGCCCTCACCAAGGTAACAGCTCCCTCCC
The DNA here is from genome assembly GCA_026781145.1 of Hippopotamyrus pictus. Classification (NCBI taxonomy): domain Eukaryota; kingdom Metazoa; phylum Chordata; class Actinopteri; order Osteoglossiformes; family Mormyridae; genus Hippopotamyrus; species Hippopotamyrus pictus. The sequence continues at coordinate 26,934,046 of JAODLC010000065.1, read as the reverse complement.
TCTTCTAGTTAAAGTCACGTGACCACAGGCCTGTTCCCATGGAAGGTGACCATGTTCTTATTGATTCTGTCATGTCTCTGTTCCAAGAAAGAAGTGTAGCCAGCTGATATTCTCTTACCTAATATCTCAGCAGCTGGTCTAATAAGGCAACGGAGTCCACATCATTTCATCAAGGAGAAACTTCAGGCTGTCCTTAGGACAGTGTTTTCCAACCCAGTCCTTGGGGACCCCCAGACAGTTCACATTCCATTGGGTGGGAGCTGGGAGGGAACAAAAATGTAGTGAAAAAATGCAGGGAAATAAAATAACGCATCTCATTTTAACTTGCACAAAGGGTATATTTTTGAAAACTTAGAGACATATAAGATTGTTTAATGAGTGTCAGGTCTGCATTGCACCAGGGTAAGTGGGACTATACTGTACAGGACCTGCGATCTTCACATGACATATCTGATGTCAGGTGGCTGCGTGTGGCATCTGTGGCCCTGATTGGTTCCTGCTGACCACGGAGCCCTGTCACGTGAATGTGGTCACTCTCCCACGTCACACACACGCATAGGCTGCCCAGTGTTTACATTGTGAAGCACTGGTGTCACTTAACAATGGAAATATAACCAACTGCCTTCTAGCTGTCATATGATTTTTTTTTCCAGTAATATGAATATAGTTAAAATGAATTTTTGCTAATCGACTCTTAAAGGGTAAGGACCATACAGTACCAGACACACACATGTGGGCTAAAGACTCGCCTTCACTATCAGATGGAATGATACCTGCTTTATCAGCAGAGTAACACATGTACATGCATATCATTCCCATCTGTATGATTTTTTAATTTAGTTTTTATCTAGTTTTTGCTTTCCCCACTTGGATTTCTTACTAACAATAATTTAAGATTTTGTATATGCATGATCTATCAGAGACCACGCGGTGCCTGTCTGCCTATCTGTCTCTCTGTCCGTCTGTCTGTCTGTCTATCCGTTCGCCTGTCTGTTCATCTGTCTCCATCTGTCACTATGTCCTTCTGTCCGTCCATCTGTCTGTCCATTTGTCTCTCTGTCTGTCTCTCCATGTCTGTCTGTCCATCCATCTGTCTGTCCATTTGTCTCTCTGTCTGTCTCTCCGTGTCTGTCTGTTCGTCCGTCTGTCTGTCTGTTCGTCTGTCTGTCCGTCCGTCTGTCTGTCCATTTGTCTCTCTGTCTGTCTCTGTCCGTGTCTGTCCGTCCGTCTGTTCTCCGTTCTGACTCTCGCATTTGTCCCTCTCCTCTCCCCCTGCCCCCCGGCCGGTTAGTCTGACTCAGGCTCCTCTTCCTCCGCTGATGATTATCAGTATGTTATGGAAGCTAAACTCCAAGACATGACCTCCATCCTTAGGAAGGTAGCTGCACAGGACTTTGCTTACTGTTGCTAATTAAGAATCCATCAGACGTTTGCCCGCCCCTGCCCCCGTTTTTTATTTCTGTTTGCCGAAGCCGAGCCCCTCCATGGTCTCCTGCTTCCTCGAGCTTGTGTGTGTCCGTCTCTGTGGAAAGAGGGCGGGTTTGTGTTGGATCTGTGGGGACGTTGCATGACACTGGCTGGTCGACACTCGAAGCCCGTAGCTTCCTCCGACCCGTAAGCGGACCTCCGCAGCCGATGCACCTGTAGCCATGTGGTCCGGCTGACCCCCCCCCTTCCGGTCCGGCTGACCCCCTCCCCCCCTTGCGATCCAGCTGACCCCCAGCCTCGTGGAGCTTCAGCTGGCCGAGACCTAGTCGCTTGGCTTGTCTCTCCTGTCGCCCCCTTGCCTGCGCTCCCATCACCGACGCGGCTGCTAAACGGCGGACCCAA
>JAODLC010000065.1:26918195-26931220 GCA_026781145.1 Hippopotamyrus pictus | reverse complement strand
CCACCCCCCCCCCCCCCCCCCCCCCCGCACCCCAGAATGTCTTAATTCAGGACTCTGAGAACTACAGAAAACAGCTGGAGGATTCGCTCCATGAAAAAGTAGGTTTACGTTGGACATTTTAAGTATTTTGCTTGTCAGATTAGCGTTATTAGTGAAACAATCATTTTGGCACTGATTAGAGTGTTTGTAGTCGCGAGAATCACATAAGCAAAACGTTAATGTGCATGTAGGAAATTATATATTCACAGTTACATTTACTTGGCCAACACTTTTGTCCAAAGGTACATACAAGTGAGGCATGTGACACATTCTACAGGACTGCTGCTTATCATAGTTTAACTTAATCTGTAATCTTAACCTGAACCTATTCTGCCAACCTCCCAAAAGTCTCAGCTGGCTGAAGAGATGGAGAAGCTGAGGTCAGAGCTGGACCAGTACAAAATAAGGGCTGGGTCAATTACGGAACAAACCTTATCACGGTAATCAAAGCTCTAAGCTGTACCGAACTGAGCTGATTTGTATGAATTTGTGGGAATATAATAATACAATATTTTCATGACAATTGAGTCCAAAGCCTTTTGGAAAATTTGTATTATATTTGTAACAATTGCAACGTACACCGATCAGCCGTAACATTAAAACCACTGACAGATGAAGTGAATAACATTCTCTCATTATAATGGCACCTGTCAAGGGTACCATTATATACTGGGCAAGAGAATGAACAGCCAGTTCCTGAAGTTGATGCGTTGGAAGCAGGAAAAATTGGCAAGAATAAATATCTGAGCAGCTTGGACAAGGGGCAAATTCTGACAACAATGGCAGGTCTTATGGGGTGTTCCCAGTATGCAGTGGTCAGTACCCATCAAAAGTGGCCCAAGGAAGGCCAACTGCTGAACTGGCAATGGGGTGATGGGGGCCCAAGGCTCACTGGTGCTCATGGGGGAGCGAAGGCTGTCCTGTCTAGTCTGATCCCACAGGAGAGCTACTGTAGAACAAATTGCTGAGAAAGTTAATGCTCGCTGTGATAGAAAGGTCAGGACACAGAGTGCATCACAGCTTGCTGTGTATGGGGCTGCATAGCCGCAGACCGATCAGAGTGTCCATGCTGACCCCTGTCAACACCGAAAGCACCGACAATAGACACGCGACCGTCAGAACTGGACCATGGAGCAGTGGAAGAAGGTGGCCTGGCCTGATAGTCATGTTTTCATCATGATGAATCAGGTTACATCATGTGGACGGTGGGGTATGCCTGCGTCGTTTACCTGGGGAGAGATGGCACCAGGATGCATTATGGGAAGAAGGCAAGCCGGCGGAGGCAGTGTGATGGTCTGGAAAATGTTCTGCTGGGAAACCTTGGCTCCTGGCTTTCATGTGGATTTTACTTTGTGGATATTACTTTGGTTACAGTATTCCATGATAGCAGATATCAGCAGGATGATGCGCCCAGCCTCACTGCAAAAATTGCTCATGAATGGTTTGAGGAACATGAGAAAGACTTCCAGGTGTTGACTTGGCCTCCAAATTCCCCAGATCTCAGTTTGATCGAGCATCTGTGGGACAAACAAGTCTGATCCTTGGTGGCTCCTCCTCGCTGCTAACGTCGTGGTGCCAGACACCATGGGACGCCTTCAGAGGTCGTGTGGAGTCCATGCCCTGATGGGTCAGAGCTGTTTCGGCAGAACAAAGGGGACTTAACACAGTATTAGTCAGGTGGTTAATTTAATAACTTAAATGTTATGGCTGACTGGTGTAATTCTAAATAATCAACTGTGAAGAAAATTAAAGAAAAGTGTTGTTTGAGTTCATGCAACTACTACTCATTAGCTCAAATTTCCTACAAATTAAAATTAGCTCATCTGTTGTTGACTGTGCAGGGTATTTTGTGATAGTGTATTAATACTACGAGTCTATGAACATAACTTTAGATAACAGCTATAGTGTATTTATTTTGATTAATATAAGGCAATAACAATACATTTTGCTAGGTGAGATAATTACTAATCACAAATGACTGAATCCATTTCCTTAATCCAAAAGTAGAAGATAATTCTGTCATTTGATTTGATTTAAATTAGTGTCCATTTCAGGAGCTCATGAAAACACATCAGTACGGGAGAGATGAGTAAAGTTGTTTTTTATGAGTTTTTTTAAGCCTTATGGCAGTCATTCCCAATGTGTTCCTCAGGGACCTACAGACAGTCTACATTTCTGCTCCCTCCCTGCTCGAGAAAAAATGTGGATCTTCTGGCAGGTATCTCAGAGGAAGGAAAAATGTTGACTGGCTGTCCCCATAGACAGGGTTGGGAAACACTGCCTTGCGGCAATATGGTGCAAATATTGAACCAACTCTTCCGGTTCAGGTCCCACCTGGACACGTCCACGGATCTGCGGTTCTCCCTTGGCTCTCTGGCCGACACGCAGTCCGAGCACTACAGGTCGGCCAAGGCGGCCCGCAGGTCAAGAAGAGGCCGCTTGGGCCTCCACAGGGACGAGCCAAAGGTCAGCGTTATAATAGATGGGGGGGGCTGTCCACTACAGCGGGTGATGCATGGATGTTAGTCACAGAGCACGCAGTTGCGCTGACTGCACTGTATAGGCCAGTGTTTGTCAGCCCAGTCCTCAGGGACCGTCAGATAGTCCAACTCCCAGCACATCTGGGACTTTCTGGGGATCCCCAAGCACTGGGCTGACATTCACTGGTGTGGGCTATCCTAAGCTATCCAGCCTCTTTCCTTTACAAAGCAGGTATGATTCTAAGATTTTTTTGAGGTGGGAGGCATAAGAGGGGCCATAATTCATGCAGAGGGGCCAACCTTATTAGCCAATGATATGTTTTGAATCGGTGAGTGACGGAAGGGGGCAGACTTTGGGCCAATCAGCTTTCATCTACCGCTAGTGGCCCCACCCATGTATACACCCCTGGCACTAATGTAGCCGCAGCGCTCCCGTAGCCCCCTCCTGAGCACGGACCCTCTCTCAAGGCCCCTCTCTCATCCCACCACAGGCCAAGTCACTGGGGGAGCACGAATGGCGGGCGCAGCAGCTGGGAGTCCTGGGCACGCACACTTTTGAGAGCGACACGGAGATCTCGGACATCGACGACGACGACCGCGACACCCTCTTCAGCTCGATGGAGCTGCTGTCCCCTGGTGGGCATTCGGATGCTCAGACCCTCGCCATGATGCTGCAGGAGCAACTGGATGCTATTAACAAGGAAATCCGGTTAGCATTCGGGGGTGGGGGAGGGGGGAATGCTGCCACCTAGTGGTATCACTGTCACAGCCAGTTCAGGGACTTTACTTATTAATGCAATACCACTGACCTTTTATCTGGTTAAAAAACATGGTCCTTATAACAAGAACTTTCTCAAGTTCTTTTTGAGGCACAGAACAAAGAAAGCGATAATATCTTTGTTTTCAGTTTAATGCCTGACTTGTTTTTTTTCCATTCCATCCATTTTTAATTGAGTGAAACCTGCTTATCTCCTGAATATATATTGAAAAACTTAGGGCTGTGTTATTACTATAAATGCAAATATCAACGGATTTCCAGAGAAAGCAGACCATAATAATTAATTTTAGCCTGCTTCCTCCCACTGCAGACATCTTAAACGCGTTGTTCGGTCTCCTGCCTGGGGAGCCCAGGCGTGTAATCTAGTTAACAAGTCGCTAATCAGCCGTGTGCTTGGTCGTCTTGAATCAAACACACCGCTCTGAGGAACCGAAATCCGATGGGCCAAGTCGAGAGGGTGGTTAATCGGGCGTTTCGGCTCTCTGTGAACCACGGACCCTGAGACCACAGGAATGTGGCTGCGCTGCTTCAGTCGAGACTCGAATAAGCTGAATCGCCTCCTGAAGACTTCCAAGCGGAAAGATCTGCATAATGCAGGAGATGTATGCACTGTCAGTAACAGGCATCAACCACTGATGGGGAAAGGGTAAAAGTAAGCAATGGGAGATGAGTGAAAGTAACCAGTGAGAGAATGGTAAAAACGACCAATGGGAGATGGGTAAAAGTGACCAGTGAGAGAATGGTAAAAACAACCAATGGGAGATGGGTAAAAGTTGTTCCTGAACACTTCCACTCACAATTGACCATAGAATATCTAACAGGGAAGAAATATCACGAAATGACTTATTGCAAATTGGCATCCTATGACAGTACCACGCTTGAATTCACTGAGATCTTCAGAATGACCCATTCTGTCACAAATGTTTGTAAACCTGACTGCAAGGCTGGGTGCTTGATTTTATACACCTGTGGCAATGGGTCTGAATGAAGCACCTGAATTCAATGATTAAGAGGTGTGCCAATACTTTTGTCCATATAAAGTACCGAAAAGGAGAATGTTAAAAGTAACAAATGGAAGAAGAGTAAAAGTGACCAATGTCAAAAGTGGTAAACCATAATGACTGACAGCACATAATCCTACCAACTGCATGGATCGCTGTAGTACACCAGAATTTCTTAGTGACATGATTTAAATATCATTCTGTGCTGGTCATGAAAATTGACAGCATACTACAAAACACGAGTAATTCTGAGTAACACGTCTTAAGTGTCATTCCATGCTGGTTGTGAAAAATTACAGCACTCTACAAAATATGAGCATTTCTGAGTAACGTGACTTAAATTCTCTTCCTTGATGGTCCTTGAAAAACCTGCCTCTTAATGGCGGCTCTGGTGTCTTACGAAGAAGCATCCCAGCTGACAGACAAGAAGACTCTTTTAAGTACTGGAAGAGCATGAAAGAACCAGGACACCCATGAAAACTCAGTGGCACATAAATAGATACCTTATGGCCAGGGTGTTTACAGAAACAAAAGATCACCTTGGGATGTCTGAAACTTCCGTATCAAACTCCACATTAGCATAATTATTCCAGTGCTGGTGTCTGCTTTGGGTGTCTGAAAGCTGCGAGACCAGGTTTGAGCTATGAATGTGAGTTCTGGGGATCCTAAGGAAGATTGTTCTGGCTTTTTTTCCCCCTTTTAATTGGGGACCCACAGGAAAATCCCATTAATCACAGGACTGTGATTCCTGTAAGAATCAAGGAAAAGGAGACTATAAAACAAAGGCTCCCATTCAGTTTTCTGTCAGTTCCGGTGTTTTCTGGAGGGATTGAGAGATACCCAGATGTTGGAAATTCCCCCAGTCAGCTTACTGCTGCTTTATACCCCAAACCTCCTCCCCCACACCCACCCGCAGGCTCATCCAGGAGGAGAAGGAGTCAACGGAGCTGCGGGCAGAGGAGATCGAGAGCCGGGTGGCCAGCGTGAGCCTGGAGGGCCTGAACCTGGCCCGCATGCACCACCCAGGAATGTCCCTCACAGCCTCGGCCACCGCCTCCTCTCTGGCCAGCTCCTCCCCTCCCAGCGGCCTCTCCACCCCCAAACACACGCCCCGCAGTCCCGCCCGCGACATGGAGCGCATGGGCGCCATGACGCTGGTGCGTTGGGTTCCGCCCGCTCTCGTCTACTGAGCGACCACGAGACTTTTCCAGACGGGTCCTTTAGGGAGGCTTTAGTGAAGGCAGCCTTTGCATGGCAGCCAGCGGATTAACGATGCCTTAACGATGTGGGCAAGTGCCCAGAGGATTCACAGTTTAAAGTTAAACTAACACTTAGGCCTGCAGAAAGTACGAATCCAGACCGTGATTTAGCTTCAACCAACCAGTTGCGCGTAAAGAGTCACAGTTACAGAGTACTCCACTGGTTGGTTGAAGCTAAATCACGGTCTGGATTTGTACTTTCTGGACCTGAAATTTCCACCTCTGGGTGATGGACAGAATGTGCCTGAGAATTGGTAGCAGTGTCCGACTTGAACTAGCTCCCCCTGCTGGGCAAAGAACTGGGCTGGGTGGGGGGGCTTGTTCCAGGCCACCACTTCCAGTTTTCAGACTTGTTTTGTCCATCACCTGGTATGCTACGTTTTCCATCCATCCATATTCTGTAAGCGCTTATCCTCCAGCCCATCACAGGGCACACACACACACACACACTCACACACGCACATCTACGGGCAATAACTCCCAAAAACCTCAGCATGTCTTTGGACTGTGGGGGGACACCGGAGTGCCTGGAGGAAACCCCATGACGACACGGGGAAAACATGCAAACTCCACACATGGAACCCCGGCAGAGACCCAGATCCTGGTTGCAGGGATGTGAAGCAATAGTGCTAACCACTGTGCCAACTTTCATTTGGAAAAGATGTCTGCTTTTGATTGAAATCACAGATCTGTCACAGTAATCAAAGAAAGAAGTGGTAGTGTGGTCTATACCACCAGTGACCCGCCAACAAGTCAACCATGCTCCATTGGTCTCCACAGTGGAGTCTACAGCTGTGTCTACGCTAAATCGATCACCATGGGTTCATGGAATTTTAGCATTTTGCCTCTGTCTCCTTATAGCTCCTTATGGAATATGTCTTTCCTGTAGAATGACAGCTCTGTTCTCTCCTTGTTCTCCTTCCCTTCATCCCTACAGCCCAGCGATTTGCGGAAGCACAGGAGGAAGGTACTGGCCCATTGCACGAATGGTGTTTATAGTAAAGTCGTTAGCGCTACCATGTATTCGTCCATGGCGCATTTCGGGGGGGGTCGTCTTTGTCTTGAAAGTTTCACAAAGCGACATTTCAGCGTCAACCCATTTTGGGTTCCCCCCTCAGATCGCAGTGGTGGATGAGGACGGCCGAGAGGACAAGGCCACCATCAAGTGCGAGACTTCCCCGCCATCGACCCCACGCCAAGTGCGGATGACCCGCACGCTTCCTGGCTCCTCCCACAGCGACCCGCGCGGGTGAGTCTGGGCGTGTCGCCTAAAACATACTCAAATGTCAGACAGATGTCACTCCTTGCTGTAACATTCTCAACAGTACATGGATAGGCTGTCTGGGACCTTCCAGGAGATGCAGGAAAACCTGAAGGTGATTCAGATGCGATGTGGGGAGATATGATTTTATCCAAGTTCATTTATCATCGTTTAGTCTCTGTACCCATTTTGCATTCCCGTAGTATCATGATTTCTCACTCGGTGTTGGCAGGAAAACCTTATTTTCTATTATTATCTAATAATAATAAAATACCACAGTGACATTTGCTCTTAATGTCTCAGATCAGAAGATGTCTTCTTCCTAGGAATGTATTGGTCGGAAGCTCGCTGGTGTGTAATTAGCACGTTGTCTGCCTGGGTAGGTGAAGCTCCGGGGTTATTAAATGTGAGCCTGTTTGTGTCCTTGTTCTCCTGCATCTCCTTGCAGCTTGACCATTGCCATGGAGGCCGAGGTCAGTGCCCTCAGCAGTGTCACCAGCAGCCAGGACTCCCTTCACAAGCAAACCAAGAAGAAGGGCATCAAGTCCTCCATCGGAAGGCTCTTCAGCAAGAAGGAGAAGGGACGACTGGGCCAGCTGGGCAAGGAGCTGGGGGGTTCTGGTCCAGGTGGGGTGCCACTTCCATTTCTCAGACTCTTGTTGTCCATCACCCGGTACGATAAATTTAGGGGAAGATGTGTCACGATTTTTTTCTGTCCATTGCAGTCAATCGTGAAGATTTTGACTTAGAACTCAACCAGCTCAACCCCCACCGAAACGCAACGATAATGCATTTCTGTCTCTTCCTGACAGGAGTGATGTTAGATCCGGAACTGACAGGTCAGGACCTTGCGATGGGGAAGCTGGGCACCCAGGCGGAGAAGGACAGGAGGCTGAAAAAGAAGTAAGCAGAATCTCTCACATCTACACTCATCCCGACCTAACATTCAGACGTCTCAGGTCATTCGAGGTGATTTCGATGACAGTCACGGCAGCTTGATGCATGGCAGTCTGTGTAGACTGAGAGCTCGGTCACTGTTGCTGGTGAAGACCGTGAGGGATTTTGGTTAATCTTTTAAGGAATCACAAGGGCTTGATCTGGCACTGAAGTAGAGAGGCACGGTCCTGTTAGGGGAAAGGAGCATCTCCTAGTTATTAGACTCACTGGATTGCTTCCCTCTAGATCTCTGCAACAGGACCCCATAACAGTATCGTTAGAGACCACACCCCCAGACACATAAAAGCTCTGGTGTGTCTACTGTGATGAACCCCCCTCTATCTGTAGGTTCCAGCTAAGTCACAGATATTACTTCACCCCTTACACTGATAAAAAAGAATCCATAATTAAGATTTAAATAAAGCCTTGGGTTGGATCTATTTGTACTTTTTAAATATCCCCTATGCTGTAAGACACTTGCCACAATTTTTTGCAAATGATTGATCTGAGCAGGGAAATCTCTGCAGGAGATACAGAAGTCAAAGGCTGAGCTTAATGCAGCTAGTCGAGAATTCAGATTAACAAAATGTTATTCCAAGGAGCAGAAGTATTTTCCCCATACAGATCGCATCTTACTCCAACAATCACGCTCATATTTTGATTGTCAAGTGTTTGAAGCCCGAGCAAGCTACTTATTGTTGCTAAATGTTATTGTTGCTAAACATTCTAAGAGTTTTTCCCATGAATAAACTTCATTCAAGGCAATTCACTGGATCTTGAATAATAAATGGGAAATAATATGTTCACAGACCTTAGTCCTATTGAGTAGTCCTCCGTTGGGGGTGTCCTATTGATTTCCCAGCACAGGCAACTTCCGTAGTTGTCTGTTTATGTAAAATGACCTTCCCACTGGAGCCACTCAATACATCTCCAGCCTCCCGCATCACAGCCGTCCTCCTTCGGAGCGCCGACGCAGAAACGAAAACCCGTCCTGAAACGATCTGCCCGTCCGTCCACCACCACCATGTAGTGTTGTCACAAACCACCCCCCCAAAAAATTTTACCTTTGGGTTATGTAAGACTGCGTTAGAGTCCTATTGCTGGAACATTTGGCCACTCATGGATGATATGAGGAGCTTCAAGAGAAAGACAGACAGATAGACAGACAGAGAGAGACAGAAAGTGACAGATAGACTGACCATTAATCGTCGAGGGGAAATTAAGGTCTTAATGCATACCTGCGTGGAAGGAAGCTGACTGCTTCCTCTTCCTTTGTGCCTGATTACAGTGTATATGCTCATTAACATTTATGTCTTTTCCATCATTCTCTCTCTTTCCCCCCGGTCACATGACACTAAGCGGGTAAGTTAGATAGCGGCGTTGCTGCACCCCTGCATTGTTGGCACCATGGCATTGTCCTCTTCCCGTCCTTAGTCTGGGCCCTCTATCTCTGTGTCTGTTGGCACTGGTGGTACGCATCGCTGGGCCCGGCACCTGTGAATGGAGAGCCTTCATTTAATTTACTGTGGTTGGATGTTACGTCGTTCCTATTCCCTCTCCCCCCCCCACCCCAAGACTTGAACATGCCATGCATCGATAGCTGGGCAGACTCTCTGTGGAATGTCGGTCCCTCCTTTCCCAAGATGCATCCTGCTTGTACGGTTCTCTGTGCGTGTTTGTATGTATGAGAAAAAAAAAAACGGCACTTGTTCTTGTCCCGATTGGTCCCGGTTGTTGATTTTTTGGTCGCCCGGATGTTTTTGTTAACCGTTGTAACCATTTCTGTTCCCAGCTGCTTTCACTGGACACAGTTTGCTCATGGGAGTTTTGCTTACAGAAAAATATACCGAGGGCAGACCGAAAACTGATTGGTTTAGAGGTAACCAATCAGATTGTGGAGGAGGTGTGTTCAAGCACCTAGAGGAGGTGGATCAACCAATCAGATGTCTTGGTCCCTCCTCCTCTAGTTGCTTGGACACACCTCCTCTGCAATCTGATTGGTTATCTCTCTAAACCAATCATTTTTCGTTTTGCCCTCAGAACATTTTTGCATAACTAAAACTCCCAAGAGCACATGATTTAGATGCAGACACACGTGAAATTGGTTATTTAATTTAAAATGCCCACCATCTTTGTTTAAAAAAAAAAAAAAGCAGTTTTCACACAGGAGAAACTTGCTCATTAAAACCCATAACCCATAACAAGTCTAGTTTACGAAATGCACAGGAGCTAATGCACCAAGGACTTTTGACAAAGGCTGGCAAGCATTATTTATCTGCTTAAGGAATCACCTGCAGATCTTTGTTAACGCCACTGCTTCAACCAGAGTTGCACTTCAGAGGGTCCTGGTTTTTACGTTACTAGTACTAATACTGACCCCTCTCCTTCTTCTTGACATTGGGCTTGTGACAGTCACAGGATTCCCTAAAGCAAGCTTTCAGCACCATGCTATACCAGTCAGGGGACAGCAGAGGGTGTGCTTCTGATCAGATGCATCTCTCTTATTTTTCTTGCTTGAAAAGGTGGCTTGGAGAGCTCGCCGCATCTCCAGCACTATAATAGCTAACGAGCCAAGGTTTACCAGGGGACCGTCATTCAGTTCTTTCACCCACGCAACATCTCCAAGGCGCTATATTTAGTGCTACTTAATGAACGTACCTCACATACAGAATGTGATTCATAACAGAAGTATCTGCGCATTATAATTTCATTGCTAGAGTATGGTTTTTCTGAAATGAGGTTTTTATTAAAAGGTCTCTCGACAGTCATGTGACTCTGTCCCCATTGCGGCATCTCCCTCCGTGTGATTGGCTGCAGTGCCACCTGGGGGTTGTCTTTCTGCTGAGAAACACCCCCCACCTCCCTTCATCAGAGTGATGAAACATGGCACGTGTGTTCCTCCCTCTGTGTCGTGTTGATGCTCCGCCCATGACTCCACCCCCATGTCTCCCCCCATCCAATAGGCATGAACTACTGGAGGAGGCGAGGAGGAAAGGCCTGCCTTTTGCCCAATGGGACGGCCCCACCGTGGTGGCCTGGCTGGAGGTAGGCCCCAGGCTCACCCACGCACAATGCAAACCAGGCCACTCCTCTTAATGAGCCCCATAAATGATTTATAAACTTTGAGTTATTGCTTTTCTTGAGTTCTCAGCATTTTTTGCTGTTTAATTATGTTGCTGGGGATTATTGTGCCCTAGAATGCAGTATAAATTATCCCAAAGTTTATGATTCCTCAGTTCATCCAAGTTTCCATTATGAACCACATAGGAGGAGCTCACAGTTCAAGGTCTGTAAGGTGTTGTACAGATAGCCTTTGTTACATCTGTCGTTTACATATACAGTTAGTCAAGCTACGACGCATGACATCATACCTCAAATCTGTTTTAACACAATTAAAATATTAGTATCCAGGTCCAATACAAAATGCGGAATCACATTTGTATTGGCATGATTTTCCATCCCTTCATGCCAATTCATGAAGGGATCTTTCTTTTGAACTGGTTCTTTTCAGTGAATTGGTTTTCATATCTAAAAAAATTTTACTTTTTGTACATCCACAAATTACATAGGTCAAAGTCTTAGATTCCTAAAAATATTTGATAAATTAAAATATAAAACCACACAAGTAGTTTATTATTATAAAATTTATTATTGGCCACTATTATTACTGTTTTAATTTTTATTTAATTGTCATTATATGTAACTTACAAAGTTTAGGAGTCACTTTACTCTAACTTACACTGAGATGTTTATGATATCATTTATTAATATATTCTCATTATTCCTTATTTATAATGCATAACGGCCGCTGGTATGACTTCTTACTTAATTTATCTGGTTTAGCGTAAGTTATTAAGTTTTGGAGTTGCATTCCCTGAACCCTATTTTTCCTCTCAGATAGTATGCAATTTTAGTGAACTTGAGGTTTTCAGGAATGCATTAGTTGTGTTGTCGCAGTACTGACTGTACCTCGTGTTCCCTTGTACAGATTTAATGTGTGTGATTTCTTAATAACTTTTCAGTTGCTCTCGAATTGCCCTCAAAAATAAGCTTATTTCTGTTATTCCGGAAGCGGTTTTTAGTTGCATGAGTGTGGAGAACGAGGAGAGGCTTCCTCTCATGCATCCTTCAGACTTGTGGCAATAAATACAAGATAATCAACAACTGGGCAGAGAAAACTCTACACCTGCTCGTGCAGAAGACACGGCGTGGCTAGCAGAATGTGGGAAGAGTGTCAAACGATTTCCGTGCATAATTAGCTTTTGTTGAGGAGTGTATTTGCTGTAATGTAGAATGTTTTATGCCTAGTTACTGTCTTCAGCAGGTCAGTGATGTCTGACCTGTGATGCCGTAATTGTGCTATGTGGTTAATTATGTTATAAAGCAGTGTCACTTACAGAAGAAACCCATTAGGTTTTGCTATTACACATTTCTAGAGCAGTATTATTGACCTTTGCTGCCACCTGCTGGCAGAAAACACTGGGATTTAACCTTTTTCAAACTCCGGTCCCCTCAGTGGATAGACAGAGCAGGGACCCCCCCCCCCCCCTCTTTGCACATTATAAAATCGTGGCCTATATTAACATGAACATTAACTACACATTAACCTGTTTATTTATGAATGAATATAAATGACCCTATTAACCTGTTTATTTACTTTGACGCTTCCAATGCAAAACCTACGAACATAATTGACTGAGGCTCATAATTCTTTTTAATTTTAATTTAATTCTTATAAATTTTTTTTGCATCGTTTCTGTTTCACTTCACATATTTTTAAGATGTCTGTATATATAGTTCTCGTAACTTGCTTATCACTATGAGGTGTGGATAGTGTTTATTTTCTTGTTGTAATACAGCTACTTAAAGTATAAAGTGTACTGAATTAAGTTGGACAGTCACAGTATCTACATTGCAGTGGAGGTTATATATAATCATGATCATACAAATAAGAAAACAAATGGACAAATTACAATATTACCGCACGCATCACCATTCTACTGGATAACATTAGTCACACTGTATGTGACTGTACTCACTAACGTTGTGCATCACGTTGGTCTCTATTGTCCCAGCAGGGCACCCGGACAATAGCATTTGAGCTGAACAAAGACTCTGCATGACAACCAAGAGAGCATATTTAATTCAGAGAGCACTTTACAGTGATTATTTATTAATGGTTTAACTTAGTACTGGTTTGAGTTCATATAAAATTTATTTATAGACATATTTAATAAAATTTTGTAGATTTGTAAGTAATTTGTGTATATA
>JAODLC010000065.1:26887731-26898861 GCA_026781145.1 Hippopotamyrus pictus | reverse complement strand
TAGCGCTCCTACAGGTTCACTCACAGTTAGCATGTAATAGCGCTCCTACAGGTTCACTCACAGTTAGCATGTGATAGCGCTCCTACAGGTTCACTCACAGTTAGCAGGTAATAGCGCTCCTACAGGTTCACTCACAGTTAGCATGTAATAGCGCTCCTACAGGTTCACTCACAGTTAGCATGTGATAGTGTGATAAGTATGACATCCCTCTTCAATCAATGCCATTCAGGCCTCATCACACATTCAGTTCAACAAGCGATTCATCATCCACAATTATTAAGTCCGCAGAATATTATCCATTTGTTAACCGGCAGTGGTGTGTGGCTCAGTGGGTCGGGGTGTCGTACTTGTGATCGGAAGGGTGCCGGTTTAACTGCTGTGGTCGGCAGAGTACTGTATTTTCACCATTGGACCCCTGAGCAAGGCCCTTAACACACAATTGCTCCAAGGACTGGTTGACCCTGTTTACACACAAACCATGAATGCTTTGGATAAAAGCAATTGCTAAACAAAAACTGTTATAAAAAAAATAAATAAATAATAATCAGTTGTGGATTCAGACATATTGCCTTACTATTCTATACTGCATCCATATTGAGTTCAAATTTTGCATCTTCTCACAGGAGGTTGAGCTCCAAGATCGCAAACGTGATTTCAGGAGGCTCCATCTGCAACACTGAAATACCAACTCACACCCGCAGAAAGCCAATAGACTCTGATGTATTTCCTGTCACAGTAATAAACCTGTACATTTTAGAGTTCACCACTGTGTCATCAAAACAACTATGACACGATATAACAAATGTGTCACATACAGTCCCTTTATGTTTGTGATCGCTCCATATTGGTGTAATGCATCTGGCTGTTTCAACAAACAGCTGCAGAAATACAAAACCCAGAAAACAACATTGTGTTGTAGCTTTATAATATATATGTAAGAGTCACTAGTTTGAAGACAGACTTTAAAAAATATGAGAAACAACATAGCGTGGAGTCATTTGTACAGGCTCCGAATGTTAAGTTAGAGCAAGGAAACATCAGAATACCTTTAAGCAGCATTTTAAATAATGTTATTCTTGCTGGCAGTGTCTGGCATTGCATTAAGTACCACACTAATTATTAACAAAAATGTTCAGAGATAAGACACTCTCCTATTCAGAGGATACTCTCCAGGCCCCTGGTACACAAAGAGGTAGAGAATTATGATAGTTAGTGTACTATTACAATACATGTATTGTGATAAGACAGGTTTTATGTTTATATTTTAGCAGGTTGACCTGCGTAAGATTGCTGTCCAACCTAACAAGGACCAAGCATAAGGCAGCTGCATCTGCAGAAGAAAAAATGTATTTCCGAGCAGCCCTACAATTCCTTAATTCCAAACCAAAAATTACTAAGTCAGTGACTCAGAATTGGTATGGTACAATTTTCTTTATTAGGGAAAGGATGCAAATTAGCGTGACTGCATGCTCTGCATAACTCAGGTGCTTGCATGCAAAACAGTACCAAAGAAATGTGGCGTTATATAATTTTTCACCCCCCCCCCCCTTGCAAGATCTTCTTCAACATGACTGGTTACCATATAGCATGTCCAACATTGGATTTCCTAACATATACCTCAACAGTTTCCTGACTTGTATAATGGTTAATCTTGCCTACAGTATTGGGCAGCCAGTTCCCTCTATTTTATCTCCGCCCCCCCCCCACTCACACACCTGTATAACATTAACTGAACAAGAGTACTGAATGGTAAAACATTAACTGTTCTTATACGAGTCTAACACCGTTATGACATTTGCTCCAAACCTACTACTGTATGAAAGTGTCGATATATCTCCCTTAACCATATACAGTATTAGATTGAATCAATATTAATTTAACTGAACGTGCATACTGTAAAATATCAGGGATGTGGCATACCACCCATAAAGTGTTCATTTTTTATTATTTTTATATGATTAAAACATGACTACCTGTGAAAGCCGGAAACAGGTCAGTCGCAGTGGGGCAGAGAATACAATGATTTCAGCCCAAACTTTAATAGCAAAGCGCAACTATTAATCCGCATGGCAGTTATAGATGAAAGGCGACACACATGAAAGGAATGGAAGATTTTGTACAAAATGGAGCAGTGAAACGGCAATCTGCGGAATGCCTGCCTTTATTCTCTCATCTAATGGATCTCCATCCAGCGATATCCTCCATTTGTTTGCTCCAGAGAGTGGTGTAAGGGCTTTGGGCTACGGCAGAACAAAATCAGCAGCCAAACCCGCACGGATATGAAGCTGCTGACTTCAGCTCACCCACTAAATGGGACATCAGGATATTCCTCAGCAGCTCATTGGACACAGCCGCCCTTAGTTAGAAGACAAAACACAAAAGATTGTAACTCCTGGTGTCGCCCACAATAGCCTTCTATGTTCCCATCCAAGTTTCCGCTGGTTTTAATAGAAGCAGACGTTTCCAGAACCTTCCCCAACAGTTTTGACAACAGAAATGTAGGAATTTTAGGTCCGTGTCTTTCAGACGACTTTCACTGACATGAAACAAAACCCATTATCGTTCAGGTCATTTTTGACCGCCTACTGTGCTCCACCATAACGTTTGACACTGCAGGACCATCCGATATTCATTTCTAGAACAAATAAACTGAAAAACAGGTCAACCGAGTCACCCTCCTCCATCATAGAGGTCAAGCGTTTTCAGTGTGATCCTGGTATCGTGTGGCACGCACATGTAACGGGAAAAAAGCGTAGTGTTTGCAGACCAGAATTGTTACTATGGAGGTATAAAACAGACCATCTATCACCCAGGTTTCCACCTCCCCTGGGAATAAAAAGCATTAAACAAATCAGCTGGCACCTATGCAAAAAGACGTTTCTAAAAACTGTAACATTCTATAGCTAATGTATATCTCTCTTTACTAGGTCTTCGCCTAATACAATGTTCCAAACAAAACACTAATTAATTAGCAACTTTATTCCAGTTCTTGACATTATAGGTCCACACAGTTGTATATTTAAAGTAATTCATATTAAAACTGCTGTAATAAACACAGTTTTCTACAGCTGTAATGTCTCACTGTATCCTTTAAAATGAAAGCTAACCGGCTAACAGAGAAGTGGAATCTCAGTGCTGTTCACTGGCTTGGCCATGTGAGGGGGCCCTTCTGGAAAGTGATGGGTATAATCAGGGCAGTCAGACTGGAAGATGCTGCTAGCACATGTCAATTCTCCATAGGAGGCCAACTGGGTCAAATGGTTTCCAGGGGTACGCGCTGCTGCCCATAGTTAGCTTAGCGCTCTGCAAAAATCGCGGTTGGCTATTCCATCATTCTAAGAGCCATTAATATCCACACATAATTTTTAATGATCGTAGTCCTATTTTACATTCACAACTGCCATTTTTCACTTTAGTTTTTGCCCCCCGCCCCCCCCAAAAGAAAAGAAAAATGGTTCATTAATTTCCATTCATATAACGCCAGAGATGAGACCTTGGAGGTTTGTAAAAAGAAGCCTGAATGTCAAACCACTGTAAAAGAAAGCGCAGTTGGCCCACTGCAAACAGTTCCCATGACAACACAGAAATTATCCAAGTCTTTTTTATCTTTCAACAAAAAATAGAGCCATAAAAGTAATTTGATTATATCATTACTGTATACTTTAACTACCCTCTGGAAACCAGTAGGCTATAAAATAAATATTTCGATGTTGTAGAGTACCACACTGCCCATGGGGAGAGATGGCAACATTTTGCATTACATCTTTTAAACCATTTCCCTTACCCCTACTTTCATTTCACCTTCCTGAATCGATTTCCCCCCATTTTGCCATTCTTAAGTAAGCCATCCGCCGCTGGGGGGGGGGGGTGGGGAGTGCCGTATGGCAGCTCCAGGGTTGTTAGCACACGGACACGTGAGCAGACTCTGCTCATTTCCACCTGGCCTTCTGCCACGTCTATGGGAGCACCCGTCGAGTGTCCGGTGACTCAGTAACAAAGTAGGCCCAGCACTCCTGAGCAATCAGCAGGGTGCGTCAGGTACACGCACACACACACACACACACCTGTACTCATATCTTTGTAGGGACCGTCCATTCATTTATTTGGGCATAACCCTAATCCTACGTATGATAAGCTTAACCTCTACCCGGCCCTAACCTTAACCACGAGTAACCAAACAAAATACAAGACTTTTGGCGTTTTCCGTTTTTTGATTACAATCACAGATTTTTATAAAATTGAGTTTCCCTTGTGGGGACTGAAAAAAATAGTCCCCTCAATGTCAAAATAACCAGTTTTTAACATAATTTAAGGAAATCTGGCCCCCACAATGTAACATACATAACCCAGACACACACAAACATATACACACCGATGAACATTTGCTCAGAAAAGGATATATATGAAAGCTTGATGCTTCATCTCAAATACCTGAGCCACTGCAGTCATAAGATTACGTCCTCAGTTCTTATCCCAGAGTCACATGTTCACATTTTTATGCTAACTGGAGACTAATGGAAGCTGGGCCGACACAGGAAGTGGCTCACCACAGCTCTTGATGTGCACTTCCTCCTCTGCGAGAGACCCATTGGGATGCAGCCAGTTTGAGCCTGCAGGGTTTTCCACCTGAATAAATCTGATGAAGTGTGCAGACAGGATAACTCTGACAGGGAGCTAAATACACGCAGCCCTTTATAGACATTTTTTTGATTGCATAGCAGCCAATCAGAAGGCTTTAGGGAATATCAGCCCTTTCCCAAAATGCAAAACAGCCAATGAATGGGGAATATTCTCAACAATGTAGTTAGAATGGACATGACCTTGCTAATACAATATTGTATGACCTACTTGGTGATTCCCCAAAACCAAAAACCAAAAAGGTCACAGACAAGCAAATTGACTGTACATGTATTTCTTAATTAAAATATAAGCACATTCACGCCCTACAAGTATCATTTTATACTTTACAAAAATTGGATTTATTAAAGCTTCCATGTTATCAGACAGTTTTCATATCAGGATTTGTTCCAGAGAGTCTGGTTCAGATTTATGAACAAAAATGCAAATGAGGGCAGGAGTTCATGAAAAGCCTTCAAACGTTTTGCTAAATGCTAAAGTGCAGCTGAACCTAAATGAGCAGCACCTTCGAAAATGGCCAGGGAAGGTCTGACAGTGCTTCACAGTCAGATCTGTGAGAGTATGGAGAACCACACAACACTGTCATGCGACCGCAGTTCCCCGCCAAGACGGAACCTGAAATGTAACCAAGCACCACTGTGAAAGGCACAAAAACAACCCAGAAGCTGAATTTGAATGAATTCCTCAAGTTCCAAGACTAGACCATAGAGTTTGTTAAGACTGCCAGACATGGATGTAAGTTAAACTGCAGGAACAGCATGGAGCAGACCTACAGAGACACAAGACTGAATATCATGCAAAGTAAACTCTGGGGACGATTCCTTAAACCCTCACATAAGCTAAGAGCTCTCTCCTCCAGCCCATTCCCAAATCTCCGTGGCACTCAATAAGCCCCAATCGAAAACGCCCATCCTTTGCACTCTGTGAGTCCCAGGCGCTCGATGTCTCTCTCTCTCCCGAACAGCTTCAGCCACCAACCCCTGGCTGTACCTCGGAGACTGTGCTGACTGAACAAGCCTCCCCGCTTGCACAAATTAATTGAAAACGAAAAGAGCAATTGGACTAGGAGCAACGTTTAAACGACCGGACGCAACTGCCTCAGCAAACAAATTAACCCAACTGGAATGTAGAGCTTTTTGTGTCCCATGGGGATGCAGGGCAGCACCAGGGCAGAAAAGCCTCAGGAGAAAAAAGAATAACGTCAACTAATGTTCATGGCACAGACCACAAACCCTCATTTACTCCCTTGAGGTTATGCATTTCCCTATTTCAATGTGTTTAAGATTTAAACCATTTAAAGCACAGTAATGGAACAACCACTGCAGCTACAACAATGGCTGCAGTCAGTTTACACTGCTGGGTCACAAACAAGCAAATTGTTCTTAAGTTGATGAGCATGACCTTTAAGCCTCAGGTGACCTCAAAATGGGGGCGGAATCTTACATGTTTCTGCAATGATGTACCAGAAGAAAATTTCCATAGTTATGAATAAGTAATCAAAGACGTGACAAGCAGAAGAGTACTATTCTCAATATGCCAAAATCCAAGAGCGTAGATTTGGGCATGAACATTAGGAATGTGTTCTTACCAAGACTGTGGAAGTAGCGTGTGTTTGGGGAGGGGGGGACTGTTTGATCTCTACCACTGATTAACATTGGTTAAGTCACATACAGTGGAGATTGCAAAGTTTTGTTTAGCACAATAAATGGATTCCTGGACACCAAAACTAGTTCCTTTCATCATAGCTACTTCATAGCGATGATTGTTAGTGAAACAAATAAATACATATTTAAAATACCGGACGTGAAAACTAATTTAATTACAGGTGTCTAAACAGACTTCTGTGGTCAAACTATCCTGTCCTTCCCACAGAGAATACCCCAGATTCCATTAAATGCTTTTTTTTTATTTATGTACAATCAAAATATTAAGCCAACGAAATGCTAAATAAGAAATACACAAATGTGCCGAATTCACCATGCAACTAAAAAGACAACACAGTTAATGGGATTTTAATTGCCGACAGCAAATCTTCTCTGAATGTGTCTGGGAAAAAGTAGTTACCACCCACCATGTCCAGCAGAACAGCCTTTAAACTCATTCATGAATAACAAAACAATGTGTGCAACTCAGTGAAAAACTGCTTTAACATACTGTAATTTATCATTCTTAAGACTCATGAGTTTCATGTGCGCCCCAAATTTCAAATGCAAATCTTGATAAAAAGGCAGCTTTATTATCTTCTAATGAGCCAGGCTTTTCACCAGTGTGATTGGTCATATAATTAACAATTAAAGGCTCCAACTGAGCCTCCATGTTGGATGAGAGTGTTTCCCGAAGGGCCCCCCTTTTGCTAGAAGTGCATCTGCGGGATGGGAAACTGGCGTTCGGCTCGGCAGAGCCAGATGATAAGCGGAAGAGGCAGTTTATTCAAGTGGAAACTGGCACAGCCGTCCTTTCCTGTTAGTCTGCCTCGCACAGATTCCTCTGCCCATACTCCTGACTCTCAGGCTGACACAGCCATATTACACCCACCATTGTATTCGTGCAGTTCATCACTGGATTAGCATGCAAGCTAACATATATGTTAGCATGTAATCAGCACCCGGAGCTTCCCACACGGTTCTCATAAAATACTGCCTTATAACGTCAAAATAAAACAAAGTAAATATGTTTCTGTAATGCAGCTGATTTAATGTCAGTAGGAAACGCACCCAGCCTGAAATCTATTCCAAAACTTATTCCTACTTTATTCCCATTGTAATTTGTAATACAGGCACATTAATAAATTACTGCACTGAGCGACACCACTATAACCACCCAGAATAATAAGGGAGATATTTATCCGACGATTTTTCACTTTTACTTGGGCTCTCCTGCTTTTCATGCATCGATAATGTTACACACTCCGGAGCAGGACAATCATAATGTTTGCGGTACAGCCTTGCTGTCTCTGCATATATAAATGTTGTGTTGATTATTAAGTGTAGTTAAATCAATTTCCACTCCAGGTAACCGCATCGGTAGCATTCTTCCGGAATGTTCTGTCGTCTGTCTGGATCTTTGTGCTATACGACGGCGTGTTTCATTGCTGTGATGATCTTCTTCAAAGTTTTCGGTTCTTCTGAAGACCTATGCCACTCAGGATTTTCTTCCATGGACCAAAGACAGGAAGTTTGGTTAACTGGCATCTTGAAATCATCTGTAGTGTACATGTGGCATCCAGTCCAGGGTAATTCCTCGCCTAATGTCCTGTTCTGCCTTGGACAGTCTCCTGCCCCATAGCACCAACCAGGAGTAGAGGTTGGAACGATGGACCATTTGGTCATTCTAAAAATGCACAACTATTTCCTTAGTTAACAGGTCAACAATAATGATTAAAATGTCCTCAGGCTTGAGAAAGAGCTGAATCGAGAACAATCCAATATGGCGTGTTTGCACTGAACAGCTGAGTGGTGTAGTGGTTCAGGGAAACCATTAGGAGAGTAACTTCCTCGTCTGCCTGTCTGCACTCTCATTAGCTGATGGCTTCTGTAAATGAATCACAGCACCATTATGTCACATTCAGTTGATGCAGAGCAGCAAACGGGTCACGGAAAACCAGGGACCTACATCATGAAACGAGATTTGCTAGCTAGCTAAATAACTTGTCGGATTTAAGGTAACCCTAACCCCAAGTTAAGTGGACTTTATCTTCGTTCACTTACATTTAGCCCAAACTACCTTAAATCCAACAAGTTATCCTGCTTTGTGGAACCTGCCCCTGGAGGAAACCCCATGATGACATGGGGAGAACATGCAAACTCCGCGCACATAAAGCCAGAGAGGAGACCCAAAGCCCGCTCCCAGAAGTGTGAGGCAATAGTGGTAACAACCGCACCACCATGGTGCCACCTTGCACCCAATTTCTGCTGAGAAATTCACAGTCTGGCTGCAAGATTGACAGCGAAACCACTGCACACTCATATAATCCTCAAGGCAGCAACACATCCATTCCAGCCCAGGAGAAATGATGAGGGCATTTTCTTTCTTTTTTGCATTTTTCCTCAGTATAACACTAGTCAAACTTTCACAATGGCGAGAGGCAGCATCTCCACAGGGTCCTTCAATGCTAGTGACCCCAGCTGATAGCCCAAGCTAACTTGGGAGGAAATTGTCACTCTGATCATCTGAAAAGCAAACAGCAAAGATCGGGGTCCTTACAGATGTTACTGTGCGATTCATCCCACCTTTTCCCCCCTTGCTTACCTGAAGTTTTCTTTATCTCTGCCATACTGCTTCACCTATGCCTACGGCTGGCCATTTTACTGGTACTAATCAAGCTGAATTGGATTCAAGGGTACAGGAGTATGAACTGTCAGCTTTTCAGCTGGAGTCCTCATGCACTATATGAAGTCTGCTTCCCTTCTTGCATCTAAATTCCCTTGCTTGGGGTTGGGGGGAGGGGGAGGGGGAGGACTCGGAATTAAGTTAGGGGCTGCTGATTTATTTGCACAGACATTTATTCAGAGTATGTCATATACACAAATTCCATTTAATGCTTAATCCGTTTATGCGAATGGGTTTTAACCATGGAAATATCATTCTTTCACCCAGAGGGGTAGCAGTTTTCACAGATTGCTGTACCTGAAGTGTGATACAGCCAGGATGTACCCATTATGGCCTGACCTGCCAACTTTGATCAGCTGGCTGGAGTGAGATTTTCAGTTTGAACCAAGTCTGCACACACATTTACATGTATGTAACACTTTTATTACCTTGTAAATAGTCTATAAGGTTTGCAAACTATCCCAGCGCTTTTGATGTAGCTAATTTTAGGTTTATAATGGAATAATATAGACGTGGCATAAGATTTCTTGCGTGAGGGTCTGAAAAGGTAAATGTCTCGCCAGATGCGTGAGAGTAGGCAGCCCCGTTATGGCACACATGACAGAAAGGGGGGGGTCTTTAACGTTAATCTCTTGAACTCCTTTGAGATGTAAGATGTATACGTGCTTTAAGTAAGCTGGTTAGCCAGCCCCCCTCCCAACTCCCGTTCAACAAAACAGAACTAAGGTGGTTTGAAGATGGACGGAGTGATCTATTTCTCTACAGGACTATTAATATTAATGCTATTATCAAACATAAAGACACTTTTAAAACTTTAGGCAAAGGATTTCTCCACACCATGGCGATGGTCATTTAAAAATTCTTCGGAAAAAGAAAACATACAAACTTAATAATCATAGAAACTGGGTCTAAGTGTTTCTTTACACTTTTAAAGAAAATTTTAATTGCGTGGTACTCAAACACACTCCAGTACAATTCTCCTGCCTGTGATGCAGACTCATACATAGATACAAGGTGCTTAACTACGCAAACAGGATCCGCTAGCTATTGCACACATTATGTCAAATGAAAATTAAGTTTACGCCACTTTTGCGCTGTCAGTCATAAACGTTACCGGAAAGAGATTCGCTTCTAGTCCGCTCCCTGGGTGTGATTTTGTGTCACTACTTAATGAACATCTTTTTCCTCCGTCGGTTTTAAGAATAAAAAAGGCATGACATGAAAACAACGCAACGTGAGCCCGGCTGTCCCTCCAAGCCACTCCCATCTCCGGACCCGGAGCGGCTCTCCGATGCCACAGCCGCTCCATATCGTGAGCAGGGAGCAGCCATGGCGACAATGGTCCAGCCGCTAACTCTGGATCGAGGTAAGGACCGACTCCGATCGCCCGTCCGCCGGTGTCCGCCATCCTGCCCGAGTCGCCTGCGATCGCTTTGCTTAGCGTTTCACACGCGATTACGCACCGTACCCTGTATTTACCTCCCTACTTACTACAGTGCTGCAATTAGATATAACCGCGCAGGAACCCTTCCTGCAAGTGGATGGAGGTCTGTACATATGCAGAACTGTAATTGTATTATAATAAATTTAAATTAACTCGTAATTCGAGGTTTTCCATGCACAATAGCTAATTGTTTTCCTCGTGTGTTTACAGTTATGTAACGTCTAAATATGTGTTGATATGCTGAGGGATGACTTTACAACAGAAAGACAATCGAGTGGGAATTTAGTTACATTTTACCCATTCTCCTGTCCCTGACCAATATATCTCCCAAAAAGAGGAATGTGTTAAATATGATGTATTTTTATTGCTGGTTTGTACGGATGAGGTAAAAACCGGATACTGTATTGTTTTCTAGAAGCAAAGTATTTGCGGGCAACTCCATCAGATTGGGAGTGAATTTGGCAGATGTGTGTCCTGCTGCAGAAGCTACACATTGCATTTTTCTCCTTTTATTTTTGGTTAATGGAAACCCCGACGCTGTCAGTGTCATGATGTTTTTACACGCGTCACATAGGCGATGCTGCGAGACCAGGGGAGCTCAGTCCTCCGAGCAAAGGCAATCAATGTCACAACTTCGGAACATCGGAAAATCAAGCAGTGAAATAAACTGACTTCCTGGCCGAATCTAAACCACGTTTCAAATGCTGTCGCTTTCCTAT
>JAODLC010000065.1:26874013-26887631 GCA_026781145.1 Hippopotamyrus pictus | reverse complement strand
GCGTCACATAGGCGATGCTGCGAGACCAGGGGAGCTCAGTCCTCCGAGCAAAGGCAATCAATGTCACAACTTCGGAAAATCAAGCAGTGAAATAAACTGACTTCCTGGCCGAATCTAAACCACGTTTCAAATGCTGTCGCTTTCCTATTTTAAACGGATTCAAAACGCAGCTGGATTTTACTTTTAGAATAAACTTTTCTTTTTACCTTACTTATCGACCCATTGCCGTGCAAAGCACGTCAAAGGAGCATTGAAACGTAACTCCCTCACAACCACAGCCTGAAAGCAGCGTGATGGACAACTTTATAAATAGTGAAACGCGACACCGGAGGCATATTTTAAGCCCTATGGCTATACCCGCCGACTGCTGATATGGCGATTGCGCCGGTGAAGCCCCTTTCCCCAGGGCAAAGCGCATAGCTTCATTTTCTCCGAGCCCCGGGAGGCTCCCATGCAGCAACTCCGGCCCCAGCATGGCTGATTGGCCCCCATGCCGAGCGCTGCATCAGCGCCTGTTGGCGAAGCCTCTGTGCCCGTGTTTCAGCGTGTCAGCCGCTGGGGTTTGGCGGTATATGCACGGACACGGTCACGTTGTTTAAATGAACCTTCTATCTGGAAAGGGCATATGAAGATCGCTGGATCTTTCGATTCTTGCCGCGTGTGCCCAGTGACTTTCATGCATGGAATGCAGACGTAAATAAATGCGATTCACGCATCTTAGGGCACATTAACATATTATTGTATGATTCTACCGTAATTGTTCCAGTCTTTGGAGTGAATGTCTTGATAGGCAGGCAGTGACTGTAAGAAACAGGAGCGAAACTGTTGTTTAATTTGGACATTCACCTTTGGAAAAAGGCTAAACCCACGTCATTTTCAATACGTGCTGCATGATTTTACTGTGGCTGTCAAACTGCAGGCAGCAGGGGCTGTGGTGCCTGGCTGGCTGAAATTAATCGTGTAGTGATTCCAGAAAGGTAGAGGTACATATAGAGCATCCCCGTCATGTAATGATTAAAGGACTTTTTTCTTTCCTGATGAACACAAATCCTGCCTTTCACTTGCATTACTGCACCATCAAGCACAATTTGAGGCAGAGGGAAAAGAATTTACCAGCAGTCTGAGAAAAAAAAACAGATATTTGTGCTGACTTCCTGGTATTGTTTTAGCTTGTTCCTGCAAGCCAAAGTCTGTTTCCATATTAAGCTGTGCTTTGTGTGGTCCCCTATGCAGCTCTGAAGGTGCAATGCAGATCGTGAATAAATAAGTACAATATTAGTACTGTTTATGTCTGTGTATCCTCAGAACTGATTTGTGAGGTCTCTTTTATAGACCATTAAAGTGTATCATGGATTTAACTCAAGAAACATTCCCTCTGTGGCCAAACACCCCATAAAGAAGAAACGAACAACTACAGGACCTACCAGGGTGTGTTACGCTTATATAACCCATTGCAAGAATATCGCATATTTCTGAACCGTTGTTCATCCACAGAGATGACAAGAAGCACAGATGCTATATGACTGGTCTGTATTAAATCCAGTCTCTCTAGTTATCCGGTAACTGAATTCATAACCACTAAAAGGGAGGATGTGTTGTTTGCAGAATTATCCTAATTGCTCACTGGATAGAGGGCCACACACACACACACACACACACACACGCACGCCGAGCTGGTGGTTGATGACTTTAATTGGAAGGGGGAAAACCAGGGCATCATGTGGTGAGCAAGCCTTAAAATAAACAAATAAAAACAGTACAGCTATTGGGATGTCTTACAGAGAAGCTGCAATTACACATGCAAGGATGGCAGTAATGCATTAGGAAAGACTAAACCAATCACAGTTATAAGATAAAGGCGAGATCTAGCAGTTGCTCAGTACTACTCCACCCTAAGCCAGGAGTGTTAATGTGGCACTAATTTATCGCAGATTAGTTTTAACTTATCCTGTTTCATGGCTTGATGAGCTGCGGTAGACGGCGGTACGGCCTTCCAGTCCCACGACGTGCTGATCTCAACCGTCCTGGCAGGATTCATCAGAATGTGTGTTTTTTTTTTTTTCGGGTTTGCAGAACCTCAAAATTTTAATCGCACCAGATGGCGAGGCTCCCCACGGGTGTCCAGGAGCGATTTGGAAGCAACACCCTGGCCAAAAGCAGTAAACATGCAAAGATACACACGCGCATGCATGCATGCACACGCTCACCCGCAAACACACGGTTGTTTTTTAGAAGAAAGCAGTCACACAAAAAATGAAAAGTCTGAATGAAAATTTCGATAAAATGGGAACAAAGTCATTTAGCAAATCAGAGGTTTTAATTTGGCCCGGGGAGGTTGGGCTTGGGTTTCTGGAATGATCTGCTGTCAGCTTTAGTACCTGACTCTTAATACACACTAGATGAGATGTCAATAAAACATTGAGGCATTGGCCTTTTTTTGCATCACATTGGGAAGGTAGTTCCGTATGCACCTGGAGATGCTGTGATTTATTCCCAGGATGATTTAAGAAACCTTGTTCCAGCAGCACCATATGTCATTCTCATTAACAGGAACATGGATAGCTCTGATACAGCCGGTGCTGCTTGGGTCCAGCCTCTCAGAGAAAGGGCACTTCTGAGGCAGATTTTAAAACCCCTTTGAACCATCTCCCTTACGGGAACACCGCATACAGACTCAGCACAATGGGGATTCACTCGCTACTTCCTGTTTTTCTCTCTCGAGGGTGCACTGTTTATAATTAGGAAGTCTCTAAACGTCTCCTGCTGGGATTACGGGCTCACGGTGGCGGTGGGATGGGATTGTCTTTGCCGGAAATAAGTGGAGGGCCGTTTGCAAAAAAATTTAGAGGTCAAGGCACGACCTTATTGGGGAGAGGCCGACTGTAGTGTCAGGAGTGGTTTGGCAAAGATACAGCACGCAAAGGCGCTGCGCCCTTGGAGTCCAAAAACTAAACACATAAACCATTTCTAAACATTTCTAAACAAGCTTGGATGTAATTACACACACGGCCAGGGTGGGGGCGCTAGCGGTAGGTTTCTGTGGTATTCCTGCTATTCTGCTTGTCCCTATGGATGCTCATAAATGTGCCAGTAAACATCGCAGGCTGAGCTGTCCACCTCTTTTGAGCGCTAGCACAGAAGAGCAGCTTCATTTGCCATTTTGAAGGACACACACCTGAAACTCCTTCTTTCACAGAGGCTACAGTCAGGGGCCAGTCGCGTTGGCTGATGAATGCCCAGGGTGGCTCTTTGGGACGCAATACGATCCTAACACCTACACATACATTTAAATCATATTAAAGTTAAGGGGAATGTAATACTGCTCAAAGATTAGCCAAATTATTTGTTTATACACACACACACATGCACACAGGTTTGAAATTATATATTTGTGGGTACTCACCATTCATTTCTATGGGGAAAACCCTAATCTCAACATGATGACCTTAACCCCTACCCAGCCTTAACCTTAACCATGAGTACTCAAAAAAAAAGGGAGACTTTTGGCATTTTTAGTTTTTCGATTGCATCCACAGATCATTATGGGGACCTGAAAAATTGTCCTCAAAACGTCAAAATAAGGTTTCTATTACATTGCATGGGACATTTCTTCCCCATCATATAATATAAACCTAGTCCACAAATGTCCACACACACACACACACACACACAGTGCAGGCAAAAGTATTGGGACACACCTCTTAATCATTGAATTCAGGTGCTTATTTCAGACCCATTGCCACAGGTGTATAAAATGAAGCACCCAGCCTTGCAGTCAGGTTTACAAACATTTATGACAGAATGGGTCATTCTGAAGAGCTCAGTGAATTCAAGCGTGGTGCTGTCATAGGATGCCACCTTTGCAATAAATCAGTTCATGGAACTTCTTCCCTGCTAGATATTCCATGGTCAACTGTAAGTGGTATTGTTGCAGAGTGGAAGCACTTAGGAACAACAGAACCTAAGCCATGAAGTGTCAGACCATGTAAAGTAACAGAGTGGAGTCGATGAATGCTGAGGAGCATAGTGTGTAAAAGTCACCAACGCTCTGTTGATTCAGTGACTACAGAGTTCCAAACTTCCTCTGGCATTAACTCCAGCTCAATAACTGTGTGTCGGAGCTTCATGGACCGGGCTTCCGTGGCTGAGCAGCTGCATGCAAGCCTCACATCACTAAGCTCATGGCAAGCATTGGATGCAGTGGTGTAAAGCCACTGGACTCTGGAGCAGTGGAAACGTGTTCGGTGGAGTGATGAATCATACTTCCCCGTCTGGCAGTCTGATGGAGGAGTCTCGGTTTATACGTCAAGAGAACATTACCTGTCTGATTGCATTATGCCAACTGTAAAGTTTGGTGGAGGGGGGATTATGGTGTGGGGTTATTTTTCAGGGTTTGGGCTTGGCTATTTAGTTCCAGTGAAGGGAAGTCTTAATGCTGCAGCATACCAAGACATTTTAGATAATATTATGCATCCAACTTTGTGGCAGCAGTTTGGGGAAGGCCCTTTTGTGTTACAGCATGGCTGTGCCTCAGTGCACAAAGCAGTTTGGTGTGGAAGAACTTGACTGGTCCACACTGAGCCCTGACCTCAACCCCATCTAACTAGAACCAGAGAGCCAAGGCAGCATCAGTACCTGACCTCACAAATGCTCTTCTGGATGAATGGGCAAAAACTCCCACAGACACACTCCATGTGGAAAGCCTTCCCAGAATAGTGGCAGCTGTTATAGTTACAGAGGAGGGAGAAACTCCATATTGATGCCTGTGGATTTAGAATGTGATGATATAAAGGTTCCTGTAGGTCAAACGGCCAGGTGTCCCAATACTTTTGTCCATATAGTGTGTGAGTGTGTGTGTATATATATATGTATATGAAAGTCTTAGGCATTCAAAGAAAATGTTTAAAGCCATTCATCTGGGTATTAAGTGTCTATTTTCTGAGAAAAAATACAATTTAACGTTAGAACATAAGCAAATTAATGGTAATGCAATAAACGCTAATGGGAATGTCTTCTGTTCTCCAGATTGTTACTGATATCCTGTTGGATATGTACATGAACACCACTTTGATTGCCAAACCTCTTCCCAGGGACCTCCAGCCATTCGAAGGATTCTTTCAGTTAGTCACCACCAGCTACATTAATTCATTAATTTAATTAGTTAAATAACTGGGTAAGGTATTGATCAGCCGAAGGAGGGGTGCTGATGCTCTGAATACTGTGGTGATTTTAGCAGAGCTTTTGAAATGGCTAAGCTGACACACTTTGACATAATATTAGGATTTCACATCAACATGAGGGTCATCTAAGCATCATTGTCTTAGACTGCCCAAGGGGCTAACATAACATGATACACCAGCCTTCATATTATGAGATGGACAGATCGGGAGTATAAGTTGATGTCACTTTGAGGTGATTTCCTGGCATGTATCCTTCTACATTTTTCAGAGGTGTAAAGTTCCGGTCCAGAAGGTATAAATCCAGACCAAGATTTTCTTCCAACCAACCAGTTGATGTGAACGTGACTCTTTATCCTCAACTGGCTAGTTGACACTAAATCTTGGTCTGGATTTATACTTTCTGAACCTGAACTTTCCATCTCTGACATCTTTCACTTTGGCTCCTGGTCAGACTCAGAAGAGATTGGATTAGAGCGCAGCCCAGCTTTTGAGGCTAAACGCACCGCCAGGTTCCTTACATGGCCATTGGATCCCTACAGATAGCGAAGACTGATCTCAAAGGTAATGATAACACCTGAATGGCTAGAGTACCGCTCTTTGTGGCATGATTGCGTTTCCCTGTTTTGTTCCAGCGTTTCCCTGATTGTTCTTCAGTTTTAGTTATTTATAAGTCTGCCTGGTAGCTGGGGTGACAGTGTGGGTGTTGAAAACTAAGGGAACATTAGTTTTGAAGGGTCTGTATTTATCCCCTGCGGTACCTGTGACATCAGCCCCGACCTTTATTGACGTGCCGCCTTTTTAAACACACCACTCAGCCATTTGGAGATCATTTCCCGATTTATTTCTCAGCCGTGACCCAGGGCTCTGATAAAATTCAGCTCGACAGCTCTGCCTGGTCTCAGATCGCTACTGATCGCTTCCGCGGTAATGTTAATCCCAAAGGTGTGCTCTAATGAGCCGCTCCAACGCTGATACCCGCCACCCAGCATCTCTGCATTCCAATTATTCCGAGGGTACATTTTGCTAACAGGAAATACAAAATGAATACGGTTCTGATTTGATTATGCTTTCAGCTCTTTCCTGCTGTTTTTATTTCTACAGCTGCAGACCGCACAGTTAGAGTCCCGCCTGGTCTGAGATCGAACCCAACTGACCCGAACAGTACTAACAAGTCTAAAACCCAAACCCGATTTGATCCAGGAATTGTGGAAATATTAGTCATACGCATATATTATATTGGCGGTATTTTCAGCTGTGCAGCTTATGTGCTCTGGGAAAGTGCTGGGATTGATGCAAAACACTGATATATCTTAAATAACAAAAAGCCAATCAAAAAAACTAACCCCAATCCAACCCGAACCCGAAAAAACAAACCTGTACTTAGCCTGAAACCCGATACTGTGTTGGGGGCTGTAAGGCTCAGCTTGGGTCGCCGACCTGTACATCAATACATTCACCGTCTGTTCTATTGTGACACAAACCTGCAAAGTTAAAGGAAGGCGGCTTATTGATTAATTTGTAATGGGAGAAATGCTGCCCTTGGTGGGTGGGATTACTATGCACTGTCCAATTGCTTTCTGGATTACCCCTGATGGAACCAATAAAAATAATGAACAGGAAGTGGGTTTGACCAATCAGTGACGTGGCACATTCTGTCCCTGCAAGCTGCACAGTTTAGAAAGTTTGCTATGTTGCAACCGTAAACTACGATCGCCTGGACTCATGATGGATAAACGCATGAACCACTGCAGATTCACATGCTAATTGCTGCTATATTGTCTCCCGGGATGAGGTGCTCACTAGATTTGCTTGGGCAAACACAGGCAGCTGTATAAATCGACAGAAAGTTACTCCGGATAAGAGCATTACTTCAACAGCTAGAAGTAATATGATCCTGTTATTCAATTATCCGAATACATTTATTTTATCGGTTAGGCCAAGTATGCTGCTGTTAGTGATGTAGGTGAAAGAGTGGCTCTGCTTAAATTAATGTAATAACAGAGAGCTCTGTCAGTGTACACAAGGAAGATATCACAGAGGACACTGTGGGCTGGTACAAGTACAAGTGTTCACTTGTTACTGCTTTTAGTTACAGCAATACTAGCAAACGCAATATGTCTGCAGCAAGTCTGGTAATTAAGTCTCAGATTTTAATATTGAGCGTGAAGGGGGAAATAATTTAAGCAAAATTAAAATGTATGACTTCCCTGGTCTGGCTGTGAAAATGCCCTTAAAGAAGAATAAAAGCTTCAGTCTATGCGGACAATGCAGGACGAAGGTTAAAATTAGGCCGTGTGACATCATATCACTTTTTTATGCTGAAGCCACATTTCAAATACACCTTTTCCCCTTTGGCTCGATCCTTTCCGAAGCGACGGGTCATCATCAGCACCCACCCTCCTGCTTTTGCAAAAAACCCGAGCAAAGACGTTTCTCGCAGTCAACAGAAACTGTAACTCCAGACATCTGCAGTATTAGTATTCCGCTCGGTGCCATTTTCAGTTCCTGCTCGAGAAACTCATTCCAGCCATTAACTAATGAAATCATTAGTTTTGTGTTGATTAAAATGATGTAACTTGCGGTCATCACTCATTCTTTAATTCTGTGTACTTTAATTCCGTCTCCTGATTTGGAAAAAAAAAAAAGGACAGTTAATTACAATCCTGCTCTTCCTGCTTCGTTTGACATTAATTAGGGGCAGGGGGAGACGTAGGTGAGTTTTTTTTTTTTTTTTTTTAAATCGTCTGCCTGTCAGCAGACAGCCCTACAGAATTCCTGTCTCACTGATTCAACGTGATGTCAGACCGACCTACCTTAACGAAACGCGCTAATTTATTCCGCTATTGTGCATCTTCCCGCCGACTCCCTTATTGATGTCACTTTACATTTCGTTCCTCCCCTCCTTCTCCTCCTCAGATGTAGCCAGAGCGATCGAGCTTCTGGAGAAGCTTCAGGAGTCGGGGGACGTCCCTGTTCACAAGCTACAGTCTTTGAAGAAGGTGCTACAGAGCGAGTTTTGCACTGCTATTAGAGAGGTAGGCCTGGGGCGGGAGGGGGGGGGGGGGGCTATTCAAGTGGACAAACCCACCGGGTAAAAAGGAGACTAACTTTCCCCTTTGAGGGACTGAGGTACTAAGTCCAGCCCAGAGACAGGAGGAGCCCATGATTAGAATATAAATTGCGTTAGTCTGGAATGGGTCAGAGAACAGGGAGTAGACGCTCGAGGTGAAAACCAAGTCACTGATGTGGGATGGCGATTTGAGGCGGTTCTGAAGTCGAGCTCTTAGCTAACTCAGACGCTCACCCACTTTAATCCAAAGAAAACAGTTAAAATATCTGCCGGATATGGCTCCAGAGAGCTTCATTCCCATGCCTGGAGACCTTCCTTCTGAGAGGTCTCTCCATACAAACCAGGCCCTCACAGCCTTGCCAAGGGAAGCTTTAAGGATAATCAAGCGGGATCTTTATCTGAGCATTTTCTGGAAATATAACCAAATTTGATATTGTTGCCAGGGTGGCTAGCTGAAGCGCCTCCTATAGACCGGTCTAGCACATTACAGGGTACCAGGAGAGAGAATCAACATTCTGCATGATACTAGAAGTATAAATAGGTATTTAAACTATGCAGTCAGATGACAGCGAATGTCAGAAACATACAGCTGGAATCTTAAATTTTCCATAAACAGGCATGTTCTGTCATTAGCTGTCTAGTTTGCTAAGATGTTTTAATGGGACAAAAAGCCTTCCGCTTATTTCAAAATCAATATGCGCAGCCATTTTGGGGGTAATTAACTTCCGTCTGATAAGGGTGATTCACAAATGCAGTTGCAAAAAGGAAAGAATTGTGCTTTTTGGTTTTTCACTACTTACATAGACACTTTTAAATTGCGTTTCCTTAGAGGGCACAATGAGATTGTTTTTTTTGGACAGCTGTTAGACTGGGTGCATAAGGAATTTAACAAGTTATTTCTGGTCCAAAGCTTAGGGAAATTGTTGTTTCTCCCTTGACTAAAGAAATGATCATGATCATTTCAGAACCAATTCTAGACAAGCCAATCTGTAAAAACAGAAGTAAGCAAGAATTACTGACTTAAAAACTACTTTTTTGCAAACGTCTGATTTCGGCATACTGCCGCAGTAGATTTAAATTTGCAAAGACCAGCCTGGCTACTTACATGAGGCTGAGTACCAGGTTAGAACAACCAAAACTCAATATATTTCCAGACATGCAAGGCAGAGGGAAGGTGAGGAGCTTTCCGGGGACTGAGCAGTTGAAGTTTGGGGGACAGGCGATCGCTGGTAGGACACTGATGCCGGGATCGTGGAGCTGCCTGTCAGGGGTCTGGGCTCCTGTGGGCCCAGAGGATTCTGGGATAGGTGGCAGGTACACTGAGAACACTGGTTAACAGTATTAGATGGATCAAAGAATGTACAGTACTGTGCAATAGTCTTAGTCAGTCAAGGAAAATTATGCTTAAATTATATTCATTTATGTCTGTCAAAGTGTCAGCTTAACCATTTCAAAACCCCTCCCAAAATCACCCCAGTATTTGCAGCAGCCATGCAATATATGAATGTGCTTTTTGACTTGACCACTAGCACACCATGTTCAGCTAACCAACACCTCATTGACTGTTTTTTTTTTTTGTAAGGAATTAAATGAATTAATTAAGCAAGCTGGTGATGGTTGTCAAAAACATGGAATGGCTGAGGTGGCCCTGAGGAGAGGTTTGGGACCTGACGCGGTGTTGGTCTGGCCATCCAATAAGATATCAGTGACTGTTGGGAGGACGGTAGATGTTACTGTTAGCTCTTATTGTGTTACTCTTAATTTGCATATGCGTCACTTCCTACCCAGATAAATGGCTTTACACATTTCCTATGACTGCCTAAGACTTTTGCACATTACTGTATATCACATACAGACTAAAAGAAAGTTTTGTACAGCCTGTTGAGTTTGAGTAGGACCATTTCTTACTTTAGGGAAAGGTAATAAAGGTAATATATATGATTTGTCCATTAGCACGTAGGTTTTGCGCCCTGTTTGATTTAGAGTGCTAAAATCTCAGCACCTTACAGGAAGAGTGATTGGTCATTTGTGTCAGTGAACCCAGTTAGGTAGCAGCCTGGAAATGTGCCTATTTTATCTACATCATGGCAGAAATGTGACAGCGCATGAAACCCCACTGATCTGCTACAGCCAGCCTTTCCGTGGCTGGCGGGGTGACAGACGCTCGCAGGCAGGGGCGTGACCTTCACACAGCATCCTCAACTACACTCTTTATGCTTATATTTAAAACCCCAGCAGGAGGTATGATGGCTCTCTGGGTACTCTTACTACATCACACCTCCAGGGATGGGGGTTTCTGGGTAGTCTTACTACATTACACCTCCAGACACGGGGGTTTCTGGGTAGTCTTACTACATCAGACCTCCAGGGATGGGGGTTTCTGGGTAGTCTTACTACATCACACCTCCAGGGATGGGGGTTTCTGGGTAGTCTTACTACATCACACCTCCAGGCATGGGGGTTTCTGGGTAGTCTTACTACATCACACCTCCAGGGATCGGGGCTTAAATGTCACCTCCCCTTGGTGTGAGTAGGATTTGCAGATTTCCAAAGACGGGCAATTAGGTTACGTACATGGTGCCGGAGACATTCCCAGTTTCAATTTGCTGTGGGGATTTCCAGGCACATCAAGATTATCAGAGATGTTTCATGCAGAAAAGTACATATTATCAAATGAATTTGGGTTTTAATATTTCAATATCTGAATAATTGGAGTATTTTGCACTTGAATTTTACTTGTGCAGTAGTTTTTTTTTTTTTTTTTTTTTAAATAAAACTGGGTTTCCCATTGTGTGAACCAAAAAATGGTCCCTATAATGTCAAAATAACAGGTTTTTATCATACCTTGGGGACATTTGATCCCAGCTATGTAATATATACATGAACCACACATACACACAGACACACACACATCACAACGACTCACAGTTTCCAACAGTTTATATTTGTATAGTTAAAAAAAGTTGGGCATTGGATAAGTACTACATTGTTACACGATGCTAAATTTTCCAGAAGAACCATCCGTTTGTTGCTTAGACAACATGAAGGATTAGCAGAAACCTCCTTTGGTTGGACCAGCCCACACATTGCAGGAACGGTAGAGGTGAGGTGGTTCTGTTTAAGGTTCTGACACCCTGGATACTTCATACGCCCCTGATATGCTGGGAGATGAAAGAACCTTTCACTGATGTAGGCAGGAAGGGTGAAATATACACTGCTCATAAACTCACACACTAGAAAATAAATAAGGCTGGACTTTTTCCTAGAACTGTACTGAGATTCAGTTTTGCCCCAAAAAAGGGAAATGAAATATTCATCAGATTGTTGAATATGGCAGAAAGGTTCACTAGGTTGGCAAAAAGTAAAAAAAAAATTACATGACAGGCAGGAAGAGGGCAGCCTTTGTGGGGTCCATTTCTAAGGGCCAGCTCACTTTGCTACTCAAATTAGGTATCGCAATGGTCAAATGGACTCATATTTACATAGCACCTGATTCCTTCCAATAAATTTCTGAGTAGGCAGACAAGAGATTATCAAATGCAGCTCATTATAAGGCCAAAAGGATTTATTTCATGAAGTTTCTTATTTATGCCTGCATATAAATAAAAAAAAAAGCCATATCCTCATTACGTACGAGTTCAGGGAACGCTCGAAGGTCTGAAGCTGGTATTATGTATATATAATATATAATGTCTGCCTGCTCATTACCAGACACCACTATGTCCTGGACCCAACAAAAATAAATGTTTGTTTCGCAAGGATTGCTTATTTAATTGTGTTTTTTGCAACTTTTGGGTAATCTGTGTTTAAAAACACTAGTGCCTGAAGACAAAGTTAAGGGTCTGTAAAAATGAAAGGAGCCTTTCGCTGTTAACTCTCAGTGAGGTCCAGTGCTACTATAGACATCCTCTATAAAAATGGAGGGTTCTCCTAGTGCGCCAGTACCAGTCACTGCTGTTTAACCATGACTGCAGATGGCATGGGATTATCGACTAGGACCTTCTGTATATAGAGGGAAATGGGTGTTTTCCCTAATGCACAAAAATGCTGATGCCATTTTCCTTTACCCATTTTTTTCTGCAGGTATATCAGTACATGCATGAAACAATAACTGTGAACGGCTGCCCAGAATACCAGGCCCACGCTACAGCTAAGGTAAACACTCCCGGCCGCCATACCGCGCACGAGCGAGTGCACCACAACAGTCAAGCATTATTGCGAATGCGTGTCTGTGTGTTCATGTGCATCATTAGTACAGGTGGCCTTTGATGTACGCGGGGTTACATTCCGATGACGCCATCATAAGTGGAAAATATTGCAAGTCGAATATCAAAGTTGTCAGATGGATAAACAAGTAGATAAAAACGAACATAACTGAATAAGTAAATATTTACTCTAACTAAATATGAATGCAAGTTTGTTCAAACTCAGAAAAAAACTGTGATACGTTGTTAAACACTGTATGAGACGTTTTCATTCACGATTGCTACAGAGACTGGGAGCGTCTCTACGTGGATGTTGTCACCCATGAATAAAATGTATCGTACGGCAAATCGCCAGCCAGAGAACAGATCAAAGTTCAAAGTTGACTGCTGAACGTGCATCGCTGTCGCACCATCGTGAAGCCAGAATATCTTAAGTCAGACCATAGTAAATCGAGGAACATCTATACATCAGTACATCATCATATTTAAAGTGTTTTTGTCATTCCCATGTTCTAAAAGACAGAAAGACAAGCTTGTAACTCAGAATCTCGAGATGAATAGATAGTCAATTCCATCTCACCTGGGTGACTGAGACACGGTAAGAGCGCGTCTGTGGCTCAGAGGTATGCTGGCGGCGATTACCGCCCTGGACTCTAGCCACTGCGACGATGGACATGCTCCATCAGGAATCCTCATCCGCTCCGCTCTAACAGAACCCACATGATCCTCAAAGGGCAAAACGGCTCCCTGCTCTGTTTCCTCACAGACGATGGGGTGTTGATGTTTGGACATCGCCCTCTATGAGACACGCAAGAACGCCACCACGTTCTATATCAGCTCATTCAAAGCGTTACTAGTATTTGTCAAAAGGATTGTGAAGTTATCTGGGTAAACAGATATTAAAATGCAGAGCTTGGGGCAAAGTTGTACCAAGTTGTACAGTTCTGCCTTTCCAGTTATATTTTGGGAATCCCAGAGCAGGACGTTAATAAGGACAGGACAACCTCGTCTGATTTAATGTCACCTCACCAACTCAACCTTTCCGGCTAAGCAGAACCATAAAACTGACAACTGAACTTTGGCCACCAGTATCAGAGCAATAACACAAACTGGCTTAGGACCCCTGGGGGGGGGGGGGGGGGGGGCAATTTCAATTAACAGTG
>JAODLC010000065.1:26859082-26870465 GCA_026781145.1 Hippopotamyrus pictus | reverse complement strand
TTCAATTTGAAAGTAGTTTGTAAAACCCGAAGTAGCTCAAAGTGTCCTCCCTGACATGGATTATCTGGTCACCCTACCAAAAAGTGTGGTGTTCCTGATATCCGCCCAGAAACCTGCCAGTTTCCCTTTAAAACCAGGAGAAAGGAAACGGCCGTCTTGAGCGACCCGCCTGGCTGAGGTACACTTCCATTCTCCGCCTCGTTCACGCTAGGAGAAACATTATTTCAATAATTCAGGTGGAGGTGGGGCACTTTTGAATTATTTATGTCTAGACAAATAACAGCTCTGACTTGTGAATAGCTGTGATAATACTGCAAACAAAGCCAATCAGTTTTCCCCGCTGCCTCCGCAACGCACTGCTGCCTGTAAGCCAGTTTGCGAATTGCTATACTCTCAATAGACAAACATATCTCTATAACCCATATCCACTTTTTTGGATTTACCCATTTAACGCAAATGAACAGACATTTCCATGTACATGAATGCCGTTACTGTAGTCAGTAGTGCTACCAATGGATTAGGACAGATCTAGCTGGAACACCTATCCTATAACCCTATAATGGCATTCCCGTTTTCATAGGCTGTCTTGCGGCCTCCTTTGTTGGCATTCAGGTGTCCGAATTATTCTACCAGGATCTCCCAGGAACTGTGCTGAGAGCATCCTGAATTAACACAGGCTGCCAGACATGAACGCAGGGACACCAGGCTGGATGTTCTGAGGGTCCGGACCCCCTTCCCAAGCATGTTCCCCAGGAATGGGCTTCTGCAAAGAAGCGCTAACTGCTTTCTCTTTTGAGTAACAAAATCAGAAGCTGGATGGATGGATGAATGGATGGATGGATGGATGGATGGATAGGACATACAACTTAAAACTTGTAATTTAAAAAGGATTTAAAGAACAAAAATCAGAATATTAACTGGCTTCGCTTATTAAGTTAAGGAACTAAATTTCTGAGTTCAGTTGCGGGATACTGCAGAATGGCAGAATCAGGAGCCGGTTCCTGGAGTTCTGCTCTGCCTCTGCGTTGAAGGCCCACACTGAACTCAAGAGAAGGAACAAGACTCGAGTGACCCTCGGCTCCCATCTCCACTCACCTTCCGCAAACAGGGGGAAGAGGAAAGGACACCGGCTGCCAGGTGTTCAGCGTCCAATCCCCCATCAGCAGTGAGTTCACCAGGAAGCAGATCCCATCTTCTCATCTGGAAGCAGCCTTTCCACATACTCGTTTCACAGCTGTGCCGTGGAGAGCTGTGGGTGTGCATACTCTACAGCTACACTATATACTGGTGCTTAAGAAAGAGCAGGAGGGCGAGAGTCAGATTTGCACTGATCATCGTCTGTTTCCACCGACAACTTGGTTCCATTTACATTTATTCATTCAACAGACACTTTTACCCAGTGTATGCTACATATGAGAGATCAGGGTCACACAATATCCCTAAAGCAATTGGGGTTAAGGGCCTTGCTTAAAGATCCAAAGATTAAATCTCTCTGCTGACTACAGGATTTGAACCAACGACTACCTGCTCCTAAGCAGAATCCTGACCTACATACCCACCCCCCAAGTAGCTGAGAGAAAAAAACAGTGTGAAAGCCAGGAATCGTCTCCTCCATTTTGTAAAACTCATCCATTTTTCATCAAGACATTTTTTTTAAAGCTGAATGGTGTGCACATATTTTGTTGTTACCATGTTTAAGGTATTATTTGGAACAAGTGTATCTTAGCATGAGGGCTTTTGGTTTAGCAATAACGTTCATTGAAAAAGACGTTGGCAGACTTGTCAAAGAGTATCTCAGCATATGAGGTGACACAGAGCCTCCTCTCACGGTAACACCAACACTCGACTGTACCCACGTTAACCCTTCAGGTGCAAGACCTTGGGATGACCTCAGTATCTGCGTAAGGAACATGAGTAAATGGAAGGGCAAGTTTCATAGAATCATTTTTTTAATTAAGAGTGATTCAGGACTGTCTTAATGAAACTTCCCCAGTTGGGTCAGTCTTTAAGCGTATAAATGATGTTAATTTATAATTACATTTTTAATCTACTCAGCACTTAATAGCACATAGATTTGGGATATTAAAAAATGTATATATGACCGTGGTAACGAATCGGTCTTAATATTTTGTTGACATTAAATATTTATATTTTCTAACATATAAAATGTGAAGAAGCTGTTAATCGGCAGCTACCCATTATGATGTGATTGATATATATCATACAGGGAGGGTCAAGTGAAGAATCGCGTTTATATATTTTAATGAGCAAACTGAAGCCCTGCTTCACCACATGGGACTAAGTGTCAGATGAACACATAGTTAAATACTCTGACTGCCCCTTGGTTTCCTGCAGACAGCACGGACCTTTCTCTTGCATCACAGACGTTCCATGAGTCCATTCCTTTGCGGAAGGAATGCAAGATAATGTGGTCTAACCACAGACAGGTGCCTGCTCTCCATAATAATACAAAACGGATCGATTTGTAATTTGTTTAGAGACTAATAGTTTTTAGTAGTAACAGGAAGGTCGAGGAGTCAAACTACAAGAGTCTAAGATGCAGAGGTGGCAAGTCCAGTTTCAGCACTCTGGGAATGTGACCTTTTACTGCTCAACTGGTTGGCTGAAACAAAATCTTGGTCTGGATTTGTACTTTCTGGACCTGGACTTGCTACCAATGATATCGGGTAGCCTAGCGGAGCTGTGACGTGTCCAAGTCTCGCATTGACACTTCTTCCTGAATACCTTTTCATGTCGCATTTCCCATCCCTCTTGTCAATCATTTGAATCGTACTGCACTATAAGAGAAAGACAGACGACATGCGATTGTTATATTTGTAAATAAATATGTGTGTGTGTACAACAGTGCCGTCTGTCCTTATGTCTGTTAGCCTTGCTAATCTCATTTACATTTTATTCATTCAGCAGACACTTTTACCTAAGGTACAGTCTGTGGTGAAATTAGGGATTAAGGGCCTTGCTCGAGACCCCAACAGCAAAATCACTGATGACCCAGGGCTTTAAACCCACAACCTTCTGAGCCCAGACACAGCCTTCTAACATAATAAGTCACACACCCTCCCCCAGTTGCTTGGGAGAGAGGTGGATGGATGGTGCTGTGTCAGACACTCCTCATCTCTGCCCCCAAAGGCCATCATCTCTCAGCGTCACCTGCTGTCCAACAGACGGGCGAAGTGACCAATGACAGCGGTCAGTGGTGACCTCAGCAAGGGTATCATCCACATCCCGCAGCTCTGAATGCCTGTGGGGTTTCTCAAACCTATTCCTAAACCAATATGGCCACTATGGACTATATTAGGAAGCAGCACTGGAGGCACTGCAGAGGAACTCCCAAACTCAGCAATTTCTCAACGCCTGAACCTCTACACTAGTTAATTAAGGCAATCAACACATGTACGAACCACTATTTGGAATCTAATTGAAAAGGGGGTATTGGATTAAAATCCTGGAGCAAGAAATACTGGGTAAATATTGCAAGATCATGTTCGCAAAACTCCACACCCTGTCTCACGGCTGCATCCAGAAGCATCTGCCTTTGCCTGCCTCAGGGATTTTCCAGAATATACTTAGAATCAACTGCAATTCCTCTTGCCAGCTGCTGGCATGTCTTTCCCCACATGAGCTCTCAAATGAGCTCAGGAGTTTTTAGCAGATAGCATAGTGGCTATGGCCTTTTAAAAATTTGCCAGTTAAGGTCCCAGTAACCTTAAGCAATGCATTTAACCTGAAAATGCACCAGTAAATTATCAAAATAAAAATCACGACCTGCTTTGGGTAAAAGCTACAGCAAGTTGCTAACACTTACACATTGCACTGCCACAGGTACGATTCAGGAGCTTCAGAAGCTGACGCGATTAAACATCCACCCATCAGGGAACAGGCTGCCACTCATGGTCACAGAGTTATAAAATTTCGGCCAGTTCTGTCGGAATGCTTCGTGAAGCATGTTTCCAGGGTTTCATTCTGCCGCTTGTGACTTTATAAATAGCCAACAGCTCTGTGGAGGTAGCATGCAGAGTCACGGTCACGAATACTGAAACACTGCAGCGTGCGGGGCCACTGCCCAGGCGGGTTTCTCCATACTGAGGGGCCACACAGAACCAACCGGCATCCCGAACCCCAGGGGCGGTTTGCGGCCATACCGCTCCGCT
The DNA here is from genome assembly GCA_026781145.1 of Hippopotamyrus pictus. Lineage (NCBI taxonomy): Eukaryota > Metazoa > Chordata > Actinopteri > Osteoglossiformes > Mormyridae > Hippopotamyrus > Hippopotamyrus pictus. The sequence goes on along the minus strand of JAODLC010000065.1, from coordinate 26,866,293 downwards.
GTTGGCGTGGGTCTCATGCAGGCCAGTGAGGTTAGCGGGATGCCATCCTGTGGTGGGTATTTGGGTAAGTTAGATGGGCACTGTTTGAATTGTGTCAGAGGTCTTAGGGAGTCCCCTGGTGGGCAGTGCAAGCATGACACAAAAGTGCAGCAAGTTTACTTCAATGTAGGTCAGGGGTCTCTAACCTTATTTAGTTTTCTAGGGGTTGGGGTGGCACTAATCTTATTTTCTCTGTTATGGTAGGTCCTGGGATGATCCAACTAAATCACAAATGTTGGGTTAAATTTGGTCTGCTCCCCCATAACCTTCTGTTCCAGAGCTTGGGGACTTGTGACAAAAGCACCACAAAAAATGCAGGACTACAGCGAACAGTAGAGTCAACTTTGGTGACTGTTTGTAACTTGATTCACAGTTCCGTGTTCGGTTATTCCGTACCAGTACAGACCAGTAAAGCTGCCAGCACCGACCCGAAAGCTCCACACCTTCCTAATATATTCACACGTTGATTCAATGGATCCACTCTGGGGATCACCTCCATAGACGGGTCCCGTCAGTGTCCGTTACGTGCCACGCCCCTCACGGTGAGAGACACAGCGCTGGGGCACCACGGCACCCCCCGCCCGACGTCCCGCTTTGAGCGGCGGCCGCGAGAACGGCGGGATCCCTCTGGCATCTGCTGCCCGCGTGATGAATTTGGAACAATCTGCAAAGAATGCCCAAAAAACACCCAATGCCATTTGTACCCGCCCACAATGGGAAACAGCTGCCCTCTTCAGGCCAGTGAATGTGTTTGCAGCTGTTTAATCTGTGAGATCCCAGGCAACATCTGGAGATACAGATCAGCAGGTGATACTGTATTTTTTTCCTGCTGCGTTATTTAGTATTGCTTACAGATATAATGCACTATGCATATAAACCTTAGTGTCCATCGCCCCTCTTCTACACTGTTCTGGATAAAAGCTGATGCTTCTACCCTGTGCAGCATAGATTATTGCAGTAGTTCTCAATCCTGTTCTTGGTGCCCCTTCTGCCAGGATGTTTTCATTCCAGCCCACAGTCCTTTCAACTTGCCACATTCATTATCAGCCTATTAAGGACCATATAAGCCTGAATGATGTAGGTTTGGAGGGGAAACATCCCGGCAGAGGAGGCGCCAGAAACAGGGTTGAGAACCACTGCATTGTTGAGAGAACGCAGAGTCAGGCAGCCCTAGGAGCAGCTGAGGGTTAACAGGGACCCAACAGCAAAATCCCTCCGTTAACACTGGGCTTTGAACCCACACCTTTACAAGAACAGCATGTTAACCAGCTGAGTCACACATCCTCACACTGCAAGCAAGGCAAAACCCTCCCTTTGTCACTTGCTGTCTGTTCTACTGTATTCTTGGATATGGATGTTATGAAAAAGCCAACTTGTCTAGACTTGACACAAAGCAAAAGAGAGCTCCTGTTCACAAAAGGGAGAACATGAAGTAGTCTCAGCGTCTGGATCACAGGAAACAAACGTGGAATCTAAACATCTTGGCCAAATCAAGGGCTTCTTGGTCCGCTGGAGGCTGTACAAGCAGATGAACAACTAAGTAGCAGAAGGTCATTCAAAAAACAGCAACTTATTTCCATGTAAATTATATTTCCTTCATTTAGGCCAATCTTGTTCATAATAGTATTGTCAGGAAAAATAACTTAACGATAAATTGTGTTTCCATCGCCTGGTTCACAGCCAAAAGCTTCCGTGCAAAACGTCTCATAAAAAAAGACAACATAGAACAGGCTCTTCCCGTAAATGCCATGATTGATTGGGTCATTTGGGAATGTCGTCAGTGTTACGTCAGCACCCTCGCAGTAGTCATACATCTAACTATGTAACATTCACCCTGTACACATTCTTCAAAGTACGCATACAATTTCACACACACAATGTAATGCTATTATCAAGTAACAGCTGGAACAATGTTCTGAGTCCCACTGTGGGCAGGATTTACAATGCAGACATTCAACCTGATGAAAAGCCAGTTACTCAGACATTTCACACTAATGTCACCCACAGAAAAACTAAAAACTTCATTCCACTTATTATCATAATCCAAATCTCTTTATATATTTATAATTTACCACACAATTGTTCCTCGCGGTCTGTTTGTAAGCACAATATAAACCAATCAAACTCACCTCTTCAGATCAAGAACTGCTGTAGATTAACTACAAACAGGCAGAAATTGTAGAATGACAACAATATAGGTATAGTATCGCCATTAAAGGGACATTAAATAATAAATTTACACCAAGCAAACTTCTATCAGTAAAAAAAAAATCACCAGACGCTGAAACAATAAGCACCCTTTTGAATAACTATGCTGCAAGAAAAGCTTTCAAAACTTTTGTCTAGAACAGAATTGCTTGTTACAACACTCCATCATTCTCTGATGAAACAACAAGCAATCTCTCTGACCCTGCAAAGGATTATTTTCAAGATAAACATCTCCCGCAGAGAAACTTTGGGACATTTACAGTGAAATCTTAACCACGGGTCTCTGGATTCGCAAACTACAGTCATCATACAAAAACTAGCCATATCAACACATCAATAGAAGGTTCCTAATTCTCAGTTTTCATGTCCTGAAACAATGTCTTTAGTTTGACGTGCCGCTTCATTTCATTTTTTTCCGCTGCTGGAAGTCTGAGTTATGCAGGTACTCTAATGCAGCGACGGTCGGAGCAGTAACGCTTCACGGATCAGGACCATTTCAGCGCACAGCGGGTTTGTATGCCGCAGTAATATTTACTGAAATTAAATCTCCCCTAATATGACATTCAGGTCACTGAATAATCCAACATCACGGCAGACAAGTAGTGAATTTTACCCACATAGTCTGGAGATATACGACAAGTGAAATGCACGGAAGGAGAGATGATTTAATGTTATGTGTGGGTGATTTATTTTAAAGTGCAGGGATTTTGGAAGCCATTTATTTCCTTATTGCCTTTGCTCTCTAACGCACTAAACATACCGACGCAAGGCTTTTGTCAGAGTGCAAAAAGGTTACATTTCATGTGCATTGTAGATTTTGACAGGCGACAAAAAACTTCTAATTAAATGCGCACAGCAGGCAGCGTGCAAACATTTACACTCGATCTTCATTCAAAACGGATCATTTCAAATAATGTTAAGGTATGCGCGACAGAGCATCAGTCTCACTGCTAAAAACGATTGTTTATTAATTACCATACTAATTGCTCGTGCATAGGCTGAACTTGTAACTTTTGTGCGCTCCTTACCTTAATAAAACAGTTGAAAAGCAAATGATTTACTTAATTATGTTGCTGCCTCACACAACTGATATTTGAAGATATAACATATACATTTATATTTGAAATAATACACTAAAAATAAAATTTTAGAAGCATGTGAAATTTCTGTAACTTTCAGTTTAAGGTTATATACCTCAACATCTCTGGCGTACGCTTGTCAGCGTCATGGAAAGTATTTTTTAATACAAAATTGGGGTCTGAAGGTTAATAGCGTTAGAAAATGGTCGCTATATTGACAGAGTGTCCCTGTAAAGGACTGCCGGGTGGAAGGCAGATCGAGCTTTTATTGCCTTTCTATGTTAAAAATGAAATGGAGTTTCAGTGGTAATGTTGACACTAAGGTCGTTGCCAGCAAATGTCATTTTGTCATATCTGTGATGCAGGAACCAAGGTTATAACTATCATTTGGGAAATAATTGGAACATTTTATGGTCCTTTGAGACCAAATAAAAGTGAACACTGATACTTAGAATTTACTTGGAATCCCTTAATGTTTAAACATCGGTTTTCTTACATTTAAAAAGATCCACTAAATATTTGTAAAAAATAATACAATATTTGCATTCATTATTTACAGTTGTTTGGAAATTCTTATTCACACTACTCCATTTTGCATTTTAAATATTCCTCAATAAAAATAGAAAATAAAGGAAACATGAAGCTAATTTGTGCCAATGAGGTTCGCAGGAAGCACACTGTATTAAGTTTACATGGTAACAAAAAAAACGAACCTTGATATTTTTCATCTTTAGTGTGTATTTTATGTGCAGTGCTTTTTCAAACACGTGATACACCAGCCCAATTCAGAGAGTCAGAGCTGGTTAGAGAGACCATCAGAATATCCTGTGGTTCCAAGCCCTCTGTGATGATGGAGAGACACTCAAGGCTGCAGATGTCAGGTAGTCTTGGAGCCAAACCTGCTGCAATCTCTGTGTCTGGATAGATATGGAAGACTCTAGAAGTTTAAATCCCAAACTCTGCACCTTACCTATCACTGTTCTCAACATCAACTAAACTGAAAAAAACTTTGCATGTCTCTATATGCAGTTGTGTGCGCTTTTTTAGCACTGACTGCAATGACAATGTTCTGGAAAGCTCCATAAGTAAAGTATTGTGCTAACAATGCATGGGTTGTGGGTTCACATCCCAGGGAGTACATGTAAAATTATATCCCTTTACTGTAAACCACTTTAGATTAAAACATCTTTAATACAAGAAATAATTAATGTAATACAGGCTTTATTTGTTATGAACCAGGGATAGGGAACTATATTTCCCAGCATGCAATGTACCTACATCCTGGCTGCCTTTGGTTTAACAGGTGTTTGTTATCTGACTGATGAGCTAATAGGAAGTTAAATGCATCTGGTACTCATTAGGGTTTGTGCCCACACACACCCACCCACCTACCTACCTGCCTGGTCCTGTGTCTGGTTGTGAGATTGTTAGTTTATAATACCTTTGCACAGTCAGTGTACATTCTAGCTTTTGTGTTTGACTGCCGTTCTGGTTTTCGGATTTTGATTTTGCCTGTCGATTTGGATTGTTTGCCATGCCTTCTATGTACTGAAATATTGCTAGATTCTGATTATGGTTTGTGTCTTGCCCCTTTTGTTTCGCTGTGTCTTAAGCCCTAATTAGGATCGTGACGTTGTCCTCCCTGTTCTACACATGACACTACTAATGTTTTACCTCCTTATTGTTCTCTACTTACATCATGTATGTCCTCTTTCCTTGGAATGCCTATGTCGGCTATGAGGTGCATTTGAGTGGAATGGACTCTGTCGTTATATTTTCAGGTTACGTGCATGGTTCAAGTATCCATTTCCTGCATCCCTAAGCAAAGGGAAGACCTTGTTTAATTTGAGAACAGTTATGGCGTAAACACTGCTTGATGGAATTCAAGGAATAGAGATTTTGTAGTATACAAGAAGCTTCTGATGTCAGACTGAGGCGGAGGTAAAATGTTTAAATATTGTGTTTGTCACCAAAAATGGATTACCCACTGTTATTTTGTATTTTAAAAATATGAGAAGTATTATATTTAGAGGCTTTAAAAGCTATTGCGTTTTTAATGCTTTCAGCTCCAGTTTAGCAGCCTTCCCATCGTGGATGTCTTGCCTGTATACGCTAGCACGGTTCTTGCTCATTATAGACCAAGCTGAGCTATGGCAGCTGATCTGGGACAAAAGACAGAATGACGTCAGCAGTTTCTGAACTTCTTAGTTGTTACTTTCGGTCAAGTTTCATTTTGTGCCAGTTCAGAATCTAGAATGTATCATTAACAAAGTTCCCTTGGAATAACTGACCAATCATCTGTTAACTTCACATCCCGTGAGTCACATGGAGAGCGGTCAGCGTGCCCTTCTGGGCCATGTTTTGGTGGGTGTGCTGAATTGATGGTTTCCTGGCAAGTTAATGTCCAGTCTGCCAGAGGACGTTTCCCCAGACGAAACGGGCAGGACACCCTGGCATTCAGGCTGCAGGGAGGCACCTGCCCACGTTTTCTTGCTTCACTAATGCAATTATTTCCGGGGATTATTTCATTTTGAAATGTGGACAGTGGTGCAAATCCTGGCATTTTGTTATGTGTTACTGATAAATCCTTTTAAATTCCAAGTCACTCATCATCATTATTTACAAATTATTCCCTCTGAAATTATATAAAACTCCCAGAATTTTCTTTAAGCTGCTCTTTTCATGACCCTGTGCTGGATCCGCTGTTGCATTCATAGCACATTTTGTTTTTGTGCCTCAACATAGCATCTCCACATGAGTTTAATAGAAGCAGTATTAAAAGTAATAACTGCAGGATTTCTTAATACTGGTGTATACCATAACACCATCATACCAACCAAGCCCATCTGCCAAACCCCTGACCCTTTGCAGACTTTCCCACATCTGCCTTCCCCAGCGTTGTCATCCTCAGTGATGCATGTGTCATCTAGCAGCAGACTCTAATATAAAAACAGCCTCATAAAGTAAAACTGGAAGAGGATGGGTAGTGGGGAAGATGGCATGCAGAAGCATCTGATGCATTCTATAGTAATAGTGAGGCCATGATGTCATTGGATTTGATGATGCAATCAGATCCCTAATGACATCATAAGATTATGTATTACAACAGGTATTACAGGGGTAGACATGGTTCAAGACAGCACTAAAAGGAGCTCCATAAACTCTGTAAAGAATTAATCTTGCTACTCTATGTCTATGTTTTTCACCAGATAATTGCCCATAGCACTTTCCAGATTTACAGCCAGGATAAATTGTATTGTTACTGATGCACCACAGCTGCACTGGAAAGTGTAAAATTTCAAGAATTTCTACAAAAGTACACTTCACTCCAATATCCAAAACCAATAAGGGCTTGTTTGCAAATGATTAGGTCTGCATTAGCAGTTAGATTACCAGCAATGTTTAGCAAGACTTTAAAAATGTAGTTAAAAAAGACTTCATGCATTCGTTTTCTGTAATTGCATGTCCAATTCGGGGTCATGGAGGAGAGAAGGGTTTTTAAAATCTATAGGCGCAGGGTAGGGAACAACCCATCACAGGGCACACTCACACCTATCAGCAGTTCGGCAATTCCAGTTAATGTCAGCATGTGTTTGGACTGTGGGGGGGGGGACCCCATGATAACACTGGGAGAATGTGCAAACTCCGCATGCATGGAGCCTTGGCGGACAGTCAAACACTGGTCCCTGAGGTGTGAGGAAACAGTGCTAACCACTGCACCATCATATCACCCCTGTGGATAAATAGGTTTTATTTTTTCCAATATATACAAATCATTTATGCCCATACATATTGTAATTATTTTTTAAAATGGCAGCATATGGTGGTGCAATGAGTGACTTTGCAGCCTTGTGCCTCCAGGCTTGTAGGTTCAACTCCCCCGCC
>JAODLC010000065.1:26846547-26858618 GCA_026781145.1 Hippopotamyrus pictus | reverse complement strand
GGTTCAACTCTCCCCCCCCCCCCCCCTTGTTCTCCCTGTATTCCTGGCATCTTCCCCTTGTGTTTCCATAAGTTTTCTCTGGGATTTCGGGCTGAAAAGAGTATGAAGACACACAGTTTGCTGAGCTGGAACCTGTAAATCTCCTACAGAGTTTGAATGTGTGTCCCTGTAATAGACTGGTGTAGCTGCTGGGGTCCACCTTGCCCTGTGATTCCTGGGACAGGCCCAAGGCTCTGTGTCACCCTGTACTGGAGAAGTGCTTATAGAAAATGGGTGGATGTAGCATGTTTATGTAACACAAGGGCCTATCACTGTCCTCTTTTGGTTTTAAACTGATCTGATTTGGAGATTGTGGGGAGATTGTGTGGGATTTATTCTGACCACAAAAGTGTGGGAAACTGTCTTTGCTGTCGTCCGGTCATGCAGGCATCTAGCCTGACATTTCAGCTTGTTGGTGCTCCATCTCCTGGCTTTTCATAGGGCAGTCGAGGCACTTCTTGACACGGTTTCTTCTAAATCACGTCACGCACCTCCTGTCAGTGAGCTACTGACATGTGGTTCCTGCAGCGATGGGGGAGAACTGCTTCATTGCTTGATTAAAGGAGGCTGACAAGCCATGGCTTGCTTTAAAACATCTGTAATTTACCTCCCTGTGATTTTGAATCCTCGCGCCAAAACACAGAAACAAAAGAACAAACAAAAGTTAACAAAAGAGGAATGATTTTATTCATTTTAAAGAAAATAAGTGTATCATCATCCCAAGATTATTTGCTAAATTAATAATATTTTTAATCTAAAGAATTTAATTTAGGCAGCACTGTAAAAGCATACAGGCTGACACTGCAAAGCCTTTCCAGTGGCATTCATTTCCAGTGAGGGAGGTCATGGAGCTAGCTATGTAACACACATAGCGAATGGGCATTTCCAGCCATTCTTCTGCAGAATAAAAAGAGCTTCCTGCATCTGCATTCCTTCAGCTTCAGCGCCCAGCTTCACCCCCACTCTAGGTCCACAGACCTGAGAGGAGCCTCAGCTACAGTTGGCATGCCTCCTGTGTATTGAAAAATAAAATGTAGTGTCCCATTTTAAATGAATGTAGGATGCGATCTGTCCTACATTTTTGCACACATAATAACGTGCATATGGATACCTATACAACTGAATCTGGACCATGTGATCGATCACCTCCCCCCACTCTAGTGGCATATTCTATTGTGGGGGAGTTCTCCCCCAGCCAGATCTTTACCATCAGAGACACAGCTGGGCGGGGGGGGATCCCTTTTTCATTAAGGTAAGGCCAGACATTACTTCCAAATGAGCCTAGTAACCTGCCTGAAGAATAAGGAATAAGTTGGGTAAGATGAATAGGCTCTGCAGGAAAAAAAATGACATGTTTAGAAATTGTTGTAGACAGTGAGTTGATTATTGTTATGTGGCCAAAGAATAATTTCTAGCTAGACTCAATGCTTTTTTATGTTATTTAAACTCATACCAATGATATGTAGTTGGGTTTTATCTGCGGTAAATCTCATTTCGAAAGTCTGGATAACAGAGATGACAGCTGGTATTGAACATGGTACATCGAAACATTACCAGATTTATTAAAGAACACACAATATGAAAGAGAAAAACATTAATATTAACAAAATAATTGCAATTAATTACAATGGATTTGCCACAAGGTGCACAAATTTTTATAATTTTTTTCCATCTTTTTTTTCTAAATACAAATTTGCAGCAGTAACGTAGGTTACTGATTCATAATAGCACTAATGTAAATAAACTGGAGTTAATAGCAAAGACATTCGTTAAAAACTGTTAAACTAAATTTCATAATTTATGAAAATATACAAAATGTATTGTTCAAGACTGAAAGTCATGTTTCTCTGAGTTCTTCGCTGTGGATTGAAATAGAGAATCTTGTCGGAATTCCGGGGGCTTTCATCGCCAGCTTTACTCTCCGGCCATTTTCAGATTGCTTAAAGTAATTTACGTTAGTAACACCCAGACATGCCAATAACCCATCTCTGTACCAACCTATAGGATTTGGCACTTCTTACTGGAGTATTATATGAATTAATTAGTAAGGGCCATTCTCTAATGGTTTTCACTGCAAGTTAAGCTTTGAGAAAACTATTATCAGCCATTGATATCTTAATATCATAACCTTATCTTATCTTATCTTATCTTATCTTATCTTATCTTAATCTTAATCTTAATCTTAAGCTTAGTTTATGCATTTATAGCCAATTAATTCTGCTTGTATTTTAAATGCAGGTGATGCCTGAGGGTTTGACTCCAAATAACCGTGATTATATAACCGGCTGGTGTCTGTGGTCTCTGACGATGTTCGCTCTCCTAAGCGAAGTCACCCGTCGCGCTCCTTCCATCTGCAAACGCGCAGCTCTTTCGCCCGTCTTCCTTTCCTGCTCGTCCAGCGCTTGCAGCAAGTCCTGCAACTTCTCAATGTACAGGATGGCGCTGCGCAGGATCTCCACTTTGGGCAGCCGCTGGCTCGGGTCGGGCACCGCCTTTTTCTTCAGCACCTCGAAGGCTTCGTTGATCTTTTTAAGCCGCCTCCTCTCCCGCAGGGTGGCAGCTTTCCTCCTGTCCGTCGGCGCTGACTTTGGCTTGCGAGTCGCGCAAGCCCAGATGACACAGTGGCCGGCGCAGTGCGGCCGCAGACCCAAGCGGGATGCCCTCAGTTCCTCACCGCCGCTGTCGCATCCAGTTTCTGACAGTGGCTGTCCCCGGCCGGCCGATAAGGAGCTGTCACTCTCCCGGAACAAGGGCGACACCCCTCTGATTTCTAAATTTTGCAAGGATCCGTTTTCCAGGCAATTTAATTCGTTGAGGAAATTGGTCTCAAAAAGGTCCATCATGGTGCTGTAGCCTCGAGTGGACCAAACATCTGACAGTTCTGCTGTACAACTCTTTCCATGGCATTTAAATAGCCCAGTGACGGAGATCACACGGCTTATATATAGCTAATGAAACCCTAACCCATCATCTAGCTGTCGCGGCGCCTCAAGACTCCTATTTCCAACGACCCCCGAGAGTACTACGACAAGCTGAATACATGCGAATAAAATATACAGGCGTTAACACCTCCCAGTGTCAGGCAAAGTGACACTGTATACGTAACAGGTGCCGTTAGGATTTACCGCACTGTGCATTTCGCAACATCTGAAGCCACGATTTCTGTCAATACACCTACAGTACCAGTCAAAAGTTTGGACACACCAAGTCTAAACTGAGTGGTAGTGGTTTTGGAAGAGTGGAGAATGAGTGCTGGCCATATATGTGGGACCTCCTTCAGAAAGTCTGGAAAGGTAAACAAGGAGGCCTCCTCATGAAGCTGGGGTAGAGGAGACAGTAGGGGCAGCCAGTCCCTGGGACAATTGGGGTTAAGGGCCTGGCTCAAGAGCCCAGTGGTGGGATCATTCTGTTGACCATGGGATTTGAACTAGCAACCTTGTGAGTTCCCCCGACACAGCTACCCCCCCCCCCCCCAACAAATAATTATTTAAAAAAAATTTTGGTCAGTGCATAATTCCAGTTCCATATGTGCTGTCTTATAGTTTTGATGTCTTTGTAATTATTCTGAACTGGATTCATTTAAATAAACCTTTCTATGGCACGTGTGTCCAAACATTTGACTGGTACTGTATGAACATGTAAATTTATCTAAAATGTGATAAACTACTAAAATAATTAAAGTAACCTGCTTCAGTAAACCATGCTGCAACTATCTGAGTAAATTAATATGCCAGTTATTCATGGAAATGCAATTAAACAAATCGATATATTGTGCATTGTGACTGCTGAAAGTTTAAGATATATTCCATGCACGTGCATCTGAGGTTTCCAAAGGGAGGCTCATGACATGAATCTCTGCTGCTGTTATTTTGAGGATCATGAGCTGAAAAGGTTGGGAACTCGTGGGTTTAACTTGTATATAAATAAATGTTTTTTAACACCACTGAATGGAAAAGAGAAGCAACCATTTTTTCACAATCATGATTCCAGACATTTTTCTGTTTGACAAATCATGAGTAGAGATTTCCTAAAAAATAGGATGATCAAAAGCTAAAAAGCAAGGGGCTACTTTTGTGATTGACCGTGTGTCATGTGGGTGAGCGTCCTTAGATGCTCGGAGATAGAGGTGGACATTTCAGGTCCAGAAAGTAAAAATCCAAACCAGGATTTTGTTTCAACCGACCATTTGAACATAAAGAGTCACAGTCACATAGTACTCAATTGGTTGGTTGAAACAAAATCCTGGTTTGGATTTTTACTTTCTGGGCCTGAAATGCCCAGAGTATCTAGTAGATGACATTCATGTGGCAATTGTCTATCTGAACTGACCAAAATTTGATTTGGTGAGAAGACTTTGTACATTTTAATTAATATGCCATATTGAAATATAAACACAAATTATTTTACTACCATTATATATAAGATGTAAACCTAAGCTTAAAGCTGCTTGCTGAATTTTCACATGCTTATATATTCCTGTCTCTTGTGTGTACAACCCCCAGAAAACCCAGGAAACCTGAAACACAAACAGCACCTTCATTAAGCAGTTATGCTGGAAACACAAAGAGCATGGTGATCCTTCCAAAACGGCGGGACACCCCGCAAACGTCAACATGCCAGTCATGTGACACAAAGTCCCTTTATGTACTGTGACAGCGGGGACGGTACCGCAGAAGCCCTTGAACTCAGGGCAACTATTATGTGCCTGATGGCGATCGATAAATCTTCTCCCCCCGTCCATCAGCTGTCTCGCGTTTTTGGCTGAGCGCGGGGGGGTCATGTGATACCATGGCATGAGGCTTAATTTAAATTTGGGAACCACAACTGTAGAAGTCTCCTCTCTCCGAGCCTGGAAATCCACAGAAGTGTAGTACTACATAGGGAGCTTCAAGAAACAATACAGCCAGTAAAAGCAAAAATAACACAGATTTATTAAAATAAACACATGGGTGAAAAAACACAGTTATATACACACACAGCAATACCCCGTTTGGCGTAATTTACATTACAAAAACATAATACATAAATTTAGAAAATAACCCAAACTACCGAATACAGGCAGCGTTGTCTGCGTGAGAGAGTTACCTTTGCACAATTACATTTTATGTTAAAAGCAAAAAGGATGTCTGTCTATCAGCACAAACATAAGAGGACAGACGCAGTTGGGTCCTATTTGCAGAGATTTGGCCCCTGTTTCGAGGTACATGTTAAGGTCGAGGAGCTTCAGTTTAACCACTGAAGGCAACACTGAAGCGCATTGATAAAAGCTGATTACAACTGACGCCGGTCACATGGTGGTTTCCTCCCATTCGAGTTCGACGTCACCTGAAGAAGGAAAAAAAAAATTGATGCTATCACACAGAGATATCTGTCATCCCATAGTCTGGCAGTAAATATGGGATCAAGCTACAACCTACAACGTACAACCAAGTCAAGCCCATTAGTAGTAAACACCTCTGGATTCCTGCCACTCCGGCCTAGATGTGTAGTACAGATCCGGAAGCTTCCACACTCACCCTCCATGCCATCCAGAGAGTCCTTCCTCTGCAAGCCGGAACTACTGAAGAACCAGATTGGATGGCTGATCCCTTTCCTGGAGAGGAGCTCCAGAGCGCACTGATGCAGAAACATGTACTGCACCTGTAGAGAAGCACCAAACAGGCCGGAACACGTCGGAATCTCTGTGAGGTCAGCGTTTAAAGATTCAACAGCCTCAGCCACAGTTTAGGATTAAAAACAGGGAGCTGTAGGATTTCCAGTGTTCGTTCGATACGTCACGGTCTTGCACTCACCAGGTTCTGCACCATGCACATCCTCTCACCCCGGAGTTCCGCTACCAAGCTGAACAGGTCAATGAAGTCATGGTCTCTCATGTGCTGGATCAGGTGGTCCAGGGAGATGAATACTCCAGTCCGACCCACACCGGCACTGTGTCACACAACAGAACCGTGTATCAAGGCCTTCTTCAATTCCTACCAGCTACGGATGCCCCTCGCTTTACGATGGTCCGACTTGCGATATTTCAGCTTTACGATGGCGCGATAGCGATGCACATTCAGTAGTCAGCTTTGGATTTTGATCTGTTCCTGGGGTAACGATATGCCACGCGATACTTTCTACTGATGCTGGGTGACAGCAGCATCCACACAGCCACGCTTCCAGTCCCTGTAGCGCTTGTGAGCGTAAGCACGTCATACTGAGTTTCATTTATTACCTTACTCTTATGGTGTTTTTTTTTTTTATATTCAACCAAATAAAGTTGCATTCATTTGTTTACTTTGCAATTACTGGTATTTAGTTACTTACAGTAATCATTTACTACTTATTTATTTACCTATTTACTTTCATTTTCATATTCGACTTCAATATTTTTCATTACAGTCGGCTCATAGGAACGTTTCCCCATCGTAAGTCGAGGAGCACCTGTACACAGATTCGCCCGAAATTCTAGAGTTGTTTGGGCCAGTCACCTGCAGTGTACCACAACAGTGCCCCTGTCACGGCCTCGGATGGTCCGGATGGATCTCACAAACTTGATCAGAGCAGTGCTGGTTGCTGGCACTCCATGCTCAGGCCAAGATGTGAAGTTGAAGTGGTTTACCAGCATATAGTCATTATACTGGATGGAGAATCGGTATGGTTGTTAAATCGGTTACCAGGGGAACAAATCAGCAAGTCTACATCTCTGGTGGAAAATAAAACACAATAAGCATCCCTATTCAAAAGCCATTAGTTATCTTCATACCCAGAAAAATAATGAAGAGAATCATTCAAATGAGTCATTCAGAGAACCTTTTCTGCAGTGAGTTATATCTGTCCTTTGCATGGTATGAAATATAATTTGCTTATATTTGATCATATTTGCTTCTCATTAATCCTATAGAATCACAAATTAAGGGTCTGAATAAAAAAATACATGTTAGCTGGCACTGCAGACATAGACATCAGCTGCCTGTGTCTTCTTGTTGAAAATCTTCAAGCGATCATGAAGACGATGACTCAAATGCAGTCATACGGACCCGCTCGATTCTAAGCACCCGCACGGTCCAGTCAGGGAGGGCATCCTCCGTCAGCTTGGTGATGACGATGTCTCCGAACACGGAGATGGGTTTGTCCCCCTCGGGCCAGTATTGGTGGCAGCGGACCTGAAGGGGGGAGAGAAAAGGAGGGTCCAGTGCGGGGAAGCAGAAGAGACTGAGGTGGATGTTCTCAGAGCGCATGCTCACCCTGCCCTTCTCGAAGCACTGGGTCATCATGACGATGGTGCAGGCCCGAGTCTCCCAGATCATCCTCCAGAAGTCCCCCACTGTGCCGGGCAGCGGCCCCTGAGTGGCGATGAACTCATTGGGACAGAGGTAGCCCTGCAGAAGGGTACAAGGGGACACACCGTTAGCAGTGCTAGCTACAGGTGTCGCGGTGACACCCCAGGGGTGCCGGAGGGGCATGGATACCCTGACAGAATCAGGGGCTCCAGTACTTCACAGGCACCCCAGAATACGTAAAATTACAAGATTACATAATGTAAGGGGGGCTGAGGGGTCATGGTGCCACTTTGTCAGGGGTCCCAGAATGTCCTCCTAGTGACATGTTACTGAGTCAGTAGCCTTATGCACACATACACATACGCACACATAATCATACACATACGCACGCATACACATACACATACTGTACGCACACATACTCATACACATACGCACACATACACATACGCACACATGCTCATACACATACGCACACATACACATACGCACACATGCTCATACACATACGCACACATACACATAAACATACGCAAACATACACATACGCACATATACACATATAGATACGCATACATACACATAAATATACGCAAACATACACATACGCACACATACATATATAGATACGCACACATACACATAAACATACGCAAACATACACATACGCACACATACACATATAGATACGCACACATACACATAAACATACGCAAACATACACATACGCACATATACACATACACATATACTGTAGATACTCACACATACATACACATACGCACACATACACACACACACATACTGTACACACACACATACATACACATATGCACATACACATACGCACACACACACACATATGCACACACACACATACACATATGCACATACGCACACACATATATACACACATACACCAACACATATAGATACACACACATACACATACGCACACATACACATATAGTACATACACCATTTTCAGAAAAGGCTAGAACGATTTTTATCAAGTCATCAATTTCTTCTGTCTTCACAAGGCAGATCATTTTTACTGATTTTTGCAAGGATTAAATAAAAAAAAATGTTTTATACAAATATGATTTGTAGCCTTATAGGTGTGCCAATACATGAACATGTGCTGGAGAAACAGTATGGAAGAAATCCAGACTGGACAGATTTCAGACACAAAGGGAATCGTTTCACACGGCTGCTGTTCCCTGCATGTGCAGACTGTGATATTATGGTCTTATCCTTTATTTACAGTCTTATAATTGGCAAGGTATTTCCTGGAAGTTACTGCAGGTGTGCTGTTACTTAATGTTTATTTCAAGTTCACAGCAGTGCTATTAAAATATTCCCAGTAACCGATGAAAAAAAGCCATTTACTCACCACTAAATAATAAAACGTAAAAATGATGAAGCCGTGACCTAAAGCATTCACCAGTCGTAAGCAGTTATTGGAGTTGTCCCAGAGAAATGCTGGCTAATGCTGCCTAAGATAACATATGAAACATAAAGACAGTGATAATCTCCTCACTTACTGGAGGCCGGTCATGGACAGATAAAAATATACAGAGCGACGGGCACTGCAACGGGCAGTGTGACGGGCACTGCGACGGGCAGTGTGACGGGCACTGCGACTGGCAGTGTGATGGGCACTGCGAGCTTTACTGAGGTCCCAATTAAAAAAAAAAAAAAAGATGCAGTAGTGGAACTTTCCTTTCCTTTCCCATCAGAATTGCAGCCCTCTCCACGGTCCAGCTGACATTCTCACAGGGGACGGGGGAGGTCCAATCGCGGCCGGACCTCAGCTGACCAGGGTTATACGCAAGGCTGGAAATGAGGCCGCCCCAGCGACCCCCCCCCCCACGTGTTGCTTTGGGAACACTCGGCCTGAGGCTAATTCCGTTGTATGTCTAACTCGTTTTGCAAGCAGTGGGAGGAATGTAGCTATAAAGTTAGCGGGGGGTGGGATTACTCTGTGTTGTCAATCACTGACTCTGACTTGAGCAATACAATAACTAACAGGCAGCTGGCTGAAACAGCACAGTGATTCTACTGCCAAAGTGTCACCTCTTCCCACTGCGGGTGTCAGGTCGGGGACGCCACCTCATGGCTGTCACCCTGCCCCGCCCCCTGCTGGCTGACCTTACCGAAACGAAGCTGGCGTTGATGTAGTCCGATCCGGGGGCGCCGGGCTCAGACAGCAGCTTCACCCTGTTGCTGTTGTCTAGGAAACAAAGACATGCCAATAAGTTGTATCATTTTCCATCATAAATCTGAAAAAAGTAGCCACACATTATGATTCTTATATAATTCATTCACACATAATTCACCAGCAAAGACTAACAATGAGCATTGTGAATTTTCATTAGGTACATCCAGTAACAGAAATTACACATAATTGCTGGTAATTAATGAAGAGAGAGACTGAACCATGTGAATCTCAGCCTCCCTCTATAAACAGTGCCTGATTGAAGTTCCAATGGTGAATGAATTCCCAGACGCGCTGTTTGTTTTGAAGGCATCTGGTCCCATATCTGGCACAACGTCGATTCCAGCTGAATGAACAGCCGGATTTGTCTGGGGAAGGAGGTGGGCGGCTGTGTTACTCTGCTCCGAGGGTGACTTGATGGCATTGGGTGTCATCATATGGCACTGAAGCCTGCATAACCTCAACTGGCTTTTGCTGCACTACTAGCCCAGCTGTGTGGGGTAACGTTTCTGGGAGGCAGTGAAACTCGCGCGTCCTCTTCGATGGTCTCCAGCCTGCATGAAGACTGTTTCAGCTATAACTGCATGCAGGAAACAGTTTTAAGATGTTTTTCGGTGCTAAAGAACACATGGGTGCTTATTGATTGTGGCCCTCATATTAAAAATTTGATTGCACACAATGGGTTTGATCATAATAACTACAGCTGGAACAGAATGATACAGTTATGATACGGTTATGATACGGTTATGATGCAGTTATGATGCGGTTATGATGCGGTTATGATGCAGTTATGATATGGTTATGATACGGTTATGATGCGGTTATGATGCAGGTATGATGCGGTTATGATACGGTTATGATACGGTTATGATGCGGTTATGATACGGTTATGATGCGGTTATGATGCGGTTATGATGCAGGTATGATGCGGTTATGATACGGTTATGATGCGGTTATGATACGGTTATGATATGGTTATGATGCGGTTATGATGCGGTTATGATACAGTTATGCTTTAGCTGGGAACATGAGGTACGCACATGGCTTGATGTTGGTGAAGCGGTTCTTGGACCTGTTCCAGGGCAGGTCCGCGTCCGTGGTGGCAAGGTCAGGCAGTAGTTTGGGAAGCTCCTGCAGGAAATGGGCAGTGTCAGTGTGCAGGAGCTGAACTGCAGATGCTCAGGAGTCTGACACGGGTTCCTCCTGATTGCTAATAACAGACATCCTGCCCACGTTAAATGTTACAATCATACATTTTGCTGTCTGGAAGTGACCTTTGCGATTATGTTCAGTCTAAGGACAAAACTGCAGTAAGGGCAGAGCACGCTTTAACCTACGGTAATACTGCTATACATTGTTGGGAAAATGCAGCTAAATATTCTTTACAGTAACATGAATTTTTTACACATGAACAGTGCTCAAATTTGTGGACAATTAATGGACACTAGACTATTGGTGAACTCCAATAAAAATAATGCTGAATTTCAAAAATACTGTAAAAACTATAAGCTTTTTTCCACTGACTAATTGTTTATTCGTTAAAGCTGACATGTTTTCTCGCTGATATAAAAAGATCTTTAACCCCTGCCAGCTTTTCTTGGGACATAAGGAATCACAGACTTATAGCTTTGATGTGAATCAGTGCAATCTAAGGCATATCTAACATGACTGGCCTCTGGCCTTTAGGGAGGGCTGGTTGATAGATGCTACGACTCTGGCCTACGTACCAAGAACTCTTCTTGGAACTTAGCGTTGTTGTCGGAGCACAGGTCCTCCACATGCTGCAGGAAGACATTCTTACTAATGGGTCTGAAGAAGAGATGGGAAGGTGGGTCAGTGGCTGGTTCTCCTGGGTGCCAAAGACACACGCTCACACACAAGTACATGTAATACTATCCCTGACTTTGACTACAATGCTGCAAATGAATCCCAATCAGTCCCAAATGAATCTTCAATGAGCCCCGAGTGAATCCCAACGAGCCCCAAATGAATCTCAATGAGTCCCAAATGAATCCCAATGAGCCCCGAATGATTCATTTAGCTCAGATGTTATAACAACCATGCTCTGAGTTTAAGCTTGGGATGTCTCCTGGATACCACTGAGTTGTAAAACAGTGAGATTTTCACGAAAAGTGTCCTCAAAAAGGAAAACCTGTATGCACGCACGGGCGCACACACACACACACATGCACACACACACACACACACACACACACACACACATACACACATTTGCATTTACATTGATTTCTATGGGGAAAACCCTAATCCCAGCAATGAGAACCTTATCCCCACTCAGCCCTAACCTTGACCACAAGTAACCAAAATACAAGACTTTTGACTTTTTTTGTTTTTTGATCGCAGTCAGATTTTTATAAAATTGAGTTTCACCTTGTGAGGACTGAAAAAATTGTTCCCACAACATCAAAATAACATTGTGGGGACATTATATATTCATTCATTTATGTCCATTGCTGTTTTTGCATATATCTTTTCACTGATGTAAGGAAACGTATTTATTCCTGTTGTACACTAAAGAGGACATGCTGTGA
>JAODLC010000065.1:26835948-26846447 GCA_026781145.1 Hippopotamyrus pictus | reverse complement strand
TTCCTCCAAAGACATAGAAAATCACAATTAACCTAAAACTGAAGGACACTTTTTTCCTTGGGTCTCAGGAGGATATACATAATCAACACACAGACACACACACACACACACACACACATATCTGAGATCCCGCCCAATCTTCCATAAAATCTATTGTATTACTGGCTAATGAATCTGAGTATTATGTTACCAAAATGTGCACTGACACATTACGGAGGTACTAGGACAGTTATGTGTTCATGATGTGTTCATGAAGCATGAAGCCAAATTAAATACTGGGGGGTAGAAGTCTCCCCCATCCCCCTGTTCCTATGCCCCACTTCATGACAGCTGAATGTTCTCTCAGACTGCCGCATCCTGGCTGTAGACTTACATTCCTGAGTACTGAGTACTGAGTACTGCTGGCTGACCTCATTGCTGAATGACGATACGCTCTGGGGCCCCCAAAAAGCACCAAGAACGGCCTGAATAATTTCCCAAAGTAAAAGGCTGACTTGCTCGACGGGGCTCATCTTCTGTTACCAGAGTTTTAGTCATGGGCCACTGATTTATGTTTATCAGTGTGGAGGGGGAGGGGCCTGGAGCCAAGCTACTAAATTCATCAAACCCATTGAACCCAAATTTGTACTCAGCAAAGAGCTTCACACACAAGCCAGTATCGACAGACACTTACTTCACAGACCTTCTATAACTGAGCAGCCTGAAACAGATTCACAAAAGAAAAACAACATTGTGAACAGTTAGAAAGCAAAAAAATCCAGTACAGGATTTTCACGAGAAGCACAGCACCTGCAGGCTACCATTGCTCATGCTCTGCAGCAAACAAGCCGTTCCTGATTCCCAGGCAAACACAGCATTTCGGCTACACGCTTGTTCTAGTGCTTTGCCAAAAGGCTGTATTTGACCGCATACATTTCTACAGCAGACCAGTCTGTGCTAGGTGGGAGGGCTTATTTCGGAAGGTCATTGAAGTCAGCCATCTGCACACATGCACAAGCAGCGAGGAATTTCACAAGAGGCTTGTGAAAGTTCTGCCTTGATTTTTAAATCAGCACTGGAGAAGATGGTTCAATTCTGACCCCTGGCAATTACCACAGCATCTAAGATCAACTGTGTATCTTACATCTAGATCAGGAGGTGAGTCAATGCAAAGCAGAAATGAGCAGAAAGTCGACCCGTGCTTAACTCTCAGCCGCAGCACGACTGCGGAGAGCAGTCCGATTCAAAGTCCCGTTACGATACTGGCACAGGCCACCGGAAGAGTGAAGACTTACTGTATGACAAATATGTCCTTCCGTCTAAAGAATAAGGACGGGTACCTGGAGACACAAAGCCGGGGAGAGGTGAGTTAGCATAGCAGCCTCAGCCGCCTTCGTGGGGTCAAGCCAAACAGAGGAAAATGGGAGGCGGAAACAGAAAGATAACAGCGATTAATCACAGACACGGTGCTTTAGTCACATTGAGGGCAGGCATGCGGGAGTCAATCAGACAGGCATGCAGCAGAGCTCTGTGTGAAAGAATACAAGCGAATTTGGCATAAATGTGATTGAATATCTTCTCAGACAAAATAACACGCCCTCAGCATAAAAGAATAGAATTTGCTTTTAATGATTAATGGAGCTCAGTAATGGAAGATTTCAAGCCTACTGAGAGCTCCCTGAGATAAAATGCTGGCTCGCTTAGCCAGTCCTCCAGCATTTCAGTAAAGTTTCATGGAGCCAGAGCTGGTTAAGGAGCCTTCTAAAACTGCAGTGAATATTCTAGTACTAGCCGGCTGATAAGAGATCCGTGCCTGGACTGATGACCCTTACACTACAGATGGAGCAGACAATGATTAGGTATCACCAATGCTAATGCTAACAGTGACTGTCATGCAAACAGTTAACTGCCACACCACATCTTCAAGGACTTCCCAAGGCTGACTGAGTATACAGCAGCTTCTCAACATTGTGGAAAAAGAGAGATCACCCATAATGTTATTTCTCTGATATTTGAATTAAAAAAAATGTAGACGGTTCAGATTTCTGTCTCGCAACAACAACAATGCTCCTTTTCCTGGAAAGTAATTAGAGAGAAGGCATGCAAACAGGATCCCACCTTAAGCTGTCAGCATTATAGCACTAGGAAATCTAATACAAAACAACAGCTGAAATCGACCTTCCCTGATTTAATTGTTTTTTTTTTCTCAGTCCACTAGAGACCAATTGAAATATTAATCAGAGAACGTAACAGATTTGTAGAGGAGATATTAGCTCCTTGTGGTTTGTCTTACTGCTCTCCTTTGAATTTCATTAGCAGCAATTAGCTAAGGCTAGCATTGCATTCTCACATGTCATTTCATCGCTGACTCCCTGCTGATCCTCAGTGATTCTCTGTTGACCACGCCCATTCAGATTTTTCTTCCACAGTAAGGGAAAAGCACTCTCATATCTGGTTATGAAATAACCTAGACTATGTCTAGGTTAGCAATTGATTTTGTCGTAAGTGTTCTGGCTTAAAGGTAGACATCTCCACCTAGTCTGTTTATGTCTTGCCATCATTTCCTTTGATTTGCTCCTAAATCCATGCAAATCCACGTGGGATAATAGCAATCAATTGGACTTTTGCACCATTTAGGAAAAAGTGATTTGTAAGAATACATTTAAACAAATGGCGCCTTTATCGGCAATCAGCCTGCAAAGCCACTTAATGGGCAGGCAGAGATGAGATGTATTTTATGCTACATTGATGGGCCACCAATCCTTATATATCTGTTATGGTCTAGGACAATTTACTGGAGAGTACTGTGGCTCTGATGCGTAGCATGGAGTTACATGTATCTATAAACACTGTATCTCTCTAGCATTGAGTTACATGCATCTATAAACACTGTAACTCTGTAGCATGGAGTTACATGTATCTATAAACACTGTATCTCTCTAGCATGGAGTTACATGCATCTATAAACACTGTAATTCTCTAGCATGGAGTTACATATATTTATAAACACTGTAACTCTGTAGCATGGAGTTACATGTATCTATAAACACTGTAACTCTGTAGCATAGAGTTACATGTATCTATAAACACTGTGACTCTGTAGCATAGAGTTACATGTATCTATAAACACTGTGACTCTGTAGCATAGAGTTATATGTATCTATAAACACTGTGACTCTGTAGCACAGAGTTACATGTATCTATAAACACTGTGACTCTGTAGCATGGAGTTACATGTATCTATAAACACTGTATCTCTGTTCCCATCTCCAATCAGAGCATTAGAAGCTCTGTGGAAGCTGTACCCCATGAAAGGAACCAGGCCCTGGATCTGGGACCCCAGATACTCACTGGCTCAGCTTGTCCTCCTTCTGCTCTAGGTCTGCGGCCGATATCACATGGTCCAGCTTGAACTTCGTGTCGATGATCTCTGCTTGCCGTGGGGAGTATGTCCCTCCCTCCCTCTGCTTGTGGCAGATCCTGGGGTTCGAGGGAGGAGTTACAGTACATATGGTTTTGTGAGCAGAGGCAGTAAAAAGGACCATAATTCATACAGAGGGGTCAATCTTATCATTAGCCAATGATATGTTTTGAATTGGTGACTGGCATGTGAGAGGGTACTCTGGAGCCAATCAGCTTTCAGCTGAGACCAATATCCCTGTAGTCCCACCCATGTGTACACCCCTGGTTATGAGCTGATTGCTGGAGAACAGCAGAAGGAGTGTCAACCAAACGACCTGGGTAATCTGGGGACCTGTGTCACCTGACTGCCCCAGGAATTCATGCAGCTGACTTACCGTACAGACATGCAGATCACTATGATGAGAATGGCCAGGAGTAAGAAGGAAAGGAGCACCCCCATTATAATCTGCTTGTCCCGATTCAGCACGGAAACATCTAAAGGGACAATGAAAGCCGTCTAAAGCGGAGCATAGCTGAAACGCTGCGTGAATGGGCAGGTCCACCCTTCAGAATGTCAATTAGCTAGGCGATCAAACAAAGTCACTGAGCCAAAAAGCTACAGCACTCAAATAAAAATTCAATAAACTAACCAAACCCAAAATATAATATGCATAGTTTGTAGTCTCCGTCAGTTCATTTCAGACTAACTTTACCTGCAGTTTTGATGACGTCAGAATACTCAGTATCTGTATACTGCCCCCTAATATTTGTTGCTCGAAATTTAAACCTGAAAATCAACAACAAATAAGTAAGCAGAAGAACAAATTGCTACAAACAACAAATGAAACTCCTGTGTAACAACGTACCCATGGCACGTCACAATACTCACACATAATGAGTTTTTGGCTTCAGGGGCCCGTTACAGAACGCATTTTCGTTTTCCGGCAATAGGCAACCGGTGTCGCTCCCAATGCTGTACGTGTTTTTAGCGACGTTGATTGCCCTCATACTCTCTGAACATTCTGGGTTCCGGAAGCCATCATCGGTGGCGTACGGCGCTGGCTTTGAGCTGTAGGCACTCTTCCAGTTCGTCACGTTGGGGCTATCCATAACTGTGCAATTAAGAAATTTAATCAGAAGGAGAGACACTTACACTGCACCAATACCTCGCCTTCATTGATCAGCAAGCATGCAGACCAAGGACGTTAGAAAGTTCAAATATGGCCAATAAACTCGATTGCCGAAGTCTAACGATCCATAATCCATGATCTATCCAGTATAGGGTTGTGGAGTCCATCCCAGGCAGCTTAGGCCACAAGGTTCTTAGGATCAAGGCGCTTTTCCACTGTCCCCAAGAGCCAAGCTGTGCCCAAGCCGAACCGTGATGAGATTTTCTAAATTATTTAAATGATCTAAATGATTGTAAATTATGCAAGTCATACCCAACCCATACCCATGATGGCAGGGCCCTGCTTACTAGTAAGGCTGAAAGTCTGGCGTTACAACCATCCGATTTGCCAAAATGCACGGAGACACCCGTGATCTGCATCGATATGCACGGATCATCTGAAGGGGCAAAAGGCATATTCTACATTTTATTCATTGTTAGGAGTATTGCTACAGTATGTATCGATGGATACTCAGTAACTTGAAAATGTTCTACTTAAAAAATTACTAGCGAATGGCTAAGCTAATGCTAGCATAACACGGCAAATCTCACAGATGTGCAAACAAAAATAAACAGACAGTAAATCATATGATCTGTAAATAAGCACGAACCCAGCAACACCTTTACCGGGCTGACCCTTCCGCAGAGGAAAATCAAAGCGATCTAGAACTGGCTGTAACTAGTGTCTCTTTGCGGTATGGCTCGGGTAGGGCCTGGTTCCTGTTTGCCAGTGGAAAAGCACCGTTGCACAATACGGGCAATTTATAAATGCCAATTCATCCAACTGCATGTCTTTTGGCTGCAGAGGGAAACTGGAGGGAAACATCTGCCACATATGGAGTAACTGCTCAGACGCAGAGCGATGGTGAGTAACTGCTCAGACGCAGAGTGATGGTGAGTAACTATACAGACACAGAGCGATGGTGAGTAACTGCTCAGACGCAGAGCGATGGTGAGTAACTGCGCAGACACAGAGCGATGGTGAGTAACTATACAGACACAGAGCGATGGTGAGTAACTGCTCAGACGCAGAGCGATGGTGAGTAACTGCGCAGACACAGAGCGATGGTGAGTAACTATACAGACACAGAGCGATGGTGAGTAACTGCGCAGACACAGAGCAATGGTGAGTAAAGGAGTAAAAACATGAATAAAGGAAAGCAACACCTTGCATATTTTAAATAGAATGAGGCCATAGACCAGAGCTGAACACTATACATAAATTTGGCTTCAGTCTTACCTCCTGTTTCTGCAACAATGATCTGCACTTTGACTACGGGCCCATGATCATCAGTGAAAAAGCATGCAGGCATCGGGACAGTGATGGTCTCTGAACTCAATCTTACGACCCCAGGTGTGTCGAAAATGGGCTCTGGTCTTTTGCTGGGTTTTGGCGGAGCTGGATGACAAAAATAATCGCTGGTTACTCACAGTTCTGGAAAACCCTTTTCTCACCTTTCACGCACTGCTTTATTTACATTACCATATACCTCCCATCTAAAACATATCACGTACTTGGCCCAGTCATTTGCACACAGAAAATAAACACATAAGAACCTACCAATAATGCTCGTTGAGAATGCAACCTCTGAACTGGGCCCTGCACCTGCTCCGTTGACAGCAGCTATCTGGGAATCCAAGAAATCTCACATTAATAAGCTCTAATTACATGGTCATTAAGCTGAAGATTCATGCACTGTTGTGCACAAGCGTAAGGAATGAAAATAAGGTTGTCATAGACACAACATAGCATAGCCATTCTGCACATGGTGTTGTAAGTCTGGAGGTCCTGTTAAAACACAATGCTGTGCATTCTGGGTAAACAAACCCTCATGCTGTAACGTTGTCCACCCATAAGGCCTTCGACGATGGCGGTGATAGTTCGGTTTTTCCTCTCAATGACCCGCAGGCTGGGGATCTCAAAGTCTAGCTGGTCCCCCTTGTAGACTAAGGCTCTGTAGGCACAGATGTCACCGTTGGGTTCCTCAGGTGGGAAGAACGTCACAAGCACCCTTGTCACATCGTCTGGGATTATGTGCAGGGTTAGGTTCCTCGGGGGGTCTTTGGGCTCTGTTGAAATATTCATAGACTATGTAGGAAGGTGGCTTTTGATGTTGCAGACATCCTACAGACTGCTTAGTTTCCACCTAAAAAAAACCCAATTTTTTTTTACCATTCTGGATATTTTTTGCATTGAAAAATTGTTGATATTATCCCCGTTTGGTGCTTACCAATTTCCGGCGTCCTGACGTAAACCGGATCGCTGGTTTTTCCAGTCAGCCTGGCCTCAGTTAAGTCTCCCGTGAACGCCGTCACTGTCACACAGTACAAGGTAAAGGGTGCAAGGTCCATCACCTCCACCTCATTTGTTTCTTCATGCCGTCTCACAAGGGTTAGGTTGAAATGTGGCCCGCTCACCTGCAGAAGACAGGCGAGGAAGTCAGGACATCAGTCCCCTAGATCACGTGTTTAACTACCCGCCAGACACGTCAACAAAGCTAGTCGAGTGTTTAAAAAACAGGACCAGTGTGAGGACTTTATCTGCTTGAATGATGTAATCAGATGTAATCATTGCTTCATTGTATGTTACCGAGTAGAGCAGGGCCTGATTAACATTCATGTACACATACACAGGTCATCCGCAGGAAGCTGAAGGACACCACGAGAGGCGGGTCCCCAGAAAGATACCACCAGCTGAATACAGGTTACCGAGTCAGCATGTCATCTTCACCCCCTTAAAATGTTTCGGTCTTCATTGGGCAGCTCACACAGTAGCTTTCCTAGAGGGTACATTGGGCCCAGATGGAGGGACAGGTGGAAAGACTGGATAGGGCAGGGGATGCTATGTGTAATGATGTCTGGTAAATTAAGTCTTTTGCTGAGCCCTGTACAGGACACTCATGTCTCCCACTTCCTCTTCACCCAAGAGAGGTGACATTCCTCTCTGTACCAATGAAACCTCGTACAGTAGTGAGGAATGGGGGTCTGCAAAGGAGCAGAGAGAGGAGTTTTTTTTCTCAGATCTTGCAGGAAGTTGAGGCTCAAGATAACCACTCCCTGCCGCTGGAGAGCAGTGTCCAAGGTCCGGGGGAGGAAAAAAAAACATTCAAGGGAGAGCGCAGGGGTGTTTAGAAAAACACATCAGGGGGACAGTTACTGGGCCACACAGCGAAAAAATCTGTGTATATAAGAGACGATTCAATAATCCAGGCCAATTAGAAACAATTCAATCATCCTGGCCAATCACAGTCAATTCATTAATCCTGAATAGGCCAAGCGGTCACAGAAAATGGAGAGACAGATGGATGGATGTAAGGTTATATAAACTCCATTAGTACAAAGTGATCAGTCTGAGTGTTGGTTTAACACTGCCAAGAGTCCTGTACAGGGGACTGGAGTGACTGGTGCTGATGTGTGGGCCTCAAAGAGGCAGTCGGGAGGGTGCTCACCGTGACGATGTCTACAAGGTAGGAGGTAGGTCCCGTCTGCACCAAAGGGGCTTTCCATTGGATTCTCACGCCACTGGGGGAAGCGAGAGCCGAGACGGCGTAGGGCGGGGCCTCGGGATCTAGGGGGAAGACCAGAGGTCCACACCATGCAGTCACTGCCGGATCAAATCAGATCAAATCGAATCCCTTTTACTGACACACCACTGGAACGAGTGAACTAGTGAGTGAATGTCTTGGCCCATGGGTTTTCTCTGAGCAGTGCAGTACATTAATTAAATGCAAACTGTACATAAATGTACAACAGTATACAATCTACATATGCACAAGGAGCAGTACTGCATAAACTTTATTATAGAGATTATAGAGATACTGCATTAACATAATGTTTTTACTGTCATTCTTGTGAACCCCTCCATCTACACATCATCATCCATCCATCCATCCATCCATCCATCAATATATTGTTAGACTCACACATAACAATCACACACATATATACAGCCCTTACATAATAATAATGTACAAAACGCTCTGCATGATCATGTCTGTGTTCCAGCAGGACAGTGGAAATATCAGTAAGTTCCAGACTAATAAAAAGTATGAATAAAATAAAAAATCATACTTGTAGACACCAACAAATTGAGGGACCACCAACATTATATCTACATTAACAAGTGAGCACCTCATTTGGGCAGAAATGTTGAAAAATCAGGAGGTACAGGAAGAAGATGGAAGGAAGAAGTAGGAGACTCAGAAATCCAGGCAGTCTGCATTAGAGAAACACCCAGTGACCCCCGCCGGTTAAACTCCGGATAATCCGGAGACTTCTGCCGCCTGTCTCCCCCGCCCCCGCCTCCCCGCTGATGTGTGATGTGTAACTAACAGGCATCAGCCCCCCATTACCATTCCCCTATCACTCTGCTCGGGAATGTGAGCTCCATGGGCCCCCGGAGAGGCCAGGAGGTGATGGACCCCCCCCCACCAAGCTCCCCCGGCTCAGGTCACTTTCACACACCCAAAGCATACGCTCTCACACCTCCACAGCTGCCTCTGGGGAACCGGCTCGATTAAGGGCGCCGTCACGCCTGGCGCCACCAGCCCCCCCCCCCCGACTGATAACCGCCTCGGTGAGAGCTCAGGGCGTTTCTCCGGCCGTTCACTGATTTAATTATGCATGTCAGAATACCGCAGCCCCTTGACCAAGCCGGAAGGCGATGACACACTAATGAACAGTCCATGTACCAAGAGGGTGTGGGTCCGCCTGATCACACGCATTATACCGGTGTAGGTTCTTACCCGCATAAATCACCACAGCTGTGTCATCAGCGTTAATTTACATGTTGTTATTTATTTAGCTGATGCTTATCGCTAAAGTGACGTATCACTCTAGAAGCAGGGTCAGCCAGTCCTTGGAGCGAAGGGGGACTAAGGATTTTGCTCAAGGGCCCAACGGTGAAATAACTTGACCAAGCCTGGGATCTGAACTAACGACCTTCCGATCATAGACACAGTATCCTAACTCACAAGGCTGCACACCGCCCACTAAAGTCTGGTCTCATACTGACAGATCAAATCAAAATCCTTTAATCCAGCGACCTGCTGCTATTTGAGTGTATTATTGCTACAGAAGATACAAAATTTAGTAATGGTTGCAGGAAGATGGGTGACTGTGAGTTCCCACTCACCGCCGGAGGCTGTATGCAGGTAGCTCCACTCGGAGGCATTCCCGTACCCCGCTCCGGTACAGGCAGACACGCTGAAGCGGTAGAGGCGGTACTTGGCCAGCGGGTACAGGATGGTCTCTTGGACTCCCCCTGTGGCGTTCACGTGCAACACCTTCTTGGCTTCCACGCAGCCGGCGGGGTCCCCCGCGAGACAGGAGAGCGCCAGCAGCTCCAGCAGCAGCCGGTACTCGCGCAGGCGTCCCGGGAGCTGCCCAGGGGGGGCCCAGCTCAGGGTGGCGCTGGTGGACTGGATCTCAGTCACTTTCACATCGCTAGGAGGCCCCGGAACTGAAGATGGTCAAAGAGAGGAGAACTTCACCAACAGGCCGAACCAGCGGCGTTACCAGGGCGCCATCTTTGGGTGGGGCACCAGTGTTTGAATTGGGGTGGGTGATGGCAAAAGAATCATTAAGGGATTTTGTTAAATTACTAATGATTTGGTAAATTTGGTCTGTTTTCGTTGGCTGGGCAGACAATTCAGTTTGTATAGACACTGCTCGGCAGTGGTGGAATGTAACAAAGTATTTGTACTTCGTTACTGTACTTAAGTACATTTTTGCGTATCTGTACTTTACTTAAGTAAAAATAATAATGCATACTTTTTATTTTACTCCATTACATTTTACGGCAATTAGCTATACTTTCTACTCCACTACATTTCTACAATTTATGCCGTTAGTCTTTACATTTTATGCCTGGGATACAAACGTCATGCGTGTAACTAAACTCCTCAGCCAATAAGGGCAAAGGTGTGTCGTCACGGAGGCGGTTCCAGTT
>JAODLC010000065.1:26821284-26832007 GCA_026781145.1 Hippopotamyrus pictus | reverse complement strand
AATAAACATTAACCACTATACATGACATAACACACAGCACATTTATAATCACACAAGTGATTACTGAGAACTATTTAGAAGCTGGCATCAGTCCAACATGCCGAGTTGCCCACCAGTACCTCCATGCTACAGTATTTATTTACTTATAAACTTCGCCCAAATTCTGTCCTGGGTTTTAACTAATCAATTTTTTTTAAAAAATCACAAAATTAGGTACTTAAAGGTAATGAAAATTAATTCAGCTTTAGCAATCTGATGATGCATCCACCTTAATTATTAAAAAGTATCGATATCAGTATCATATCGGCGATACTTGCCCTGTATTTACTTGGTATCGGATCGATACCGAGTCGTAGTATTGCACACCACTATCACACGTATAGTTCAATACGGAAAATCTTTCCAATGACGGGAGCGACTCCAAACAAACTGAGGACCCCAATGAAAAAAACGGAAAGTCTCAAAGCACTCTTCACATGTGCAAACCTGAAGTTACAAGGTTCGTATATATTTAAATGAATACAGTGATCCTCGACAGCACAAAATGTCTCACATTTTCAGCCAGTTTTTTTGTCTAAAATGCTCAAATGGTCACAAAGGGGCCCTTTGCCAGAACCAGCTCTGACATGGAGACTAGGAAGTGCTAAGCAGGAAAAAATTCAACTCACAGTCATCGCCCGTGGTCAGGTGCAGGACCGCCGTGCTGCGTTCCGATTGGCCCGCGGATGTGGCGCCGGTCACCCTCAGCAGGTAGTCTGCGTACTTGCGCAGCCCAGTGAAGAGCACGACCGTGTCGCTGGTGGTCCTGTTGATGGCACTGACATTCCCGTTCGCTAGCTGCAGGCTCAGGATGTAGAACACCATGCCGTTGGGTTCGAGCGGAGGGTCCCACTCCACGATGGCGGAGGTGGGGGTGACAGAGAGGAGCGTCAGGTTCAGCACAGGCCCGCCTGGGACTGCACGGAGGAGCAGAACAGAAACGACCGTGAGGGCGAAAGTCACGGGTCTCCAGGAAGAACTTAGCAAAAGCTTCATATGACGCATTGTAATTTTTAATGACAGAATAAATACTTCTATTCCAAAGAAAGCATATAGCAGAACATGTCACAGTAGACCTAGCGGGCATAAATACACTTCGTTGTATAATAAAAATGTTCCTAATAAACATTTTACTAAGGTAAAAATGCAATACAATAAATATATTATAACATCTGATAAAATAATAATTATGGAAGCCTTTGCAGCAGTGTAGTGTAAAGGCAGCTCGGAAATATTTTTTTGCTGTGTGGGGGGAGACAGAGGGAGTAGAGGCGCAGCGGGGGGTGGAGGGTGCTCGCAAAAATCACATTATTTTAAGAGCAATAAAGTAGTGCTTGAGTAAATGGTTAGAATAAATAAGAGATCCGCTGTATCTTCTCAAAGGTTTTTTTATTCCGTCCTTCCTTCCTAGGGTTGATGTGGAGCTCAGTTAGACTGCTGTGTCTGTGATCCGAAGGTCGTCAGTTCAAATCCCATGTAACAGAGTGATTTTACTGGTGAGCCCTTGAGCAAGGTCCTTAACCTCCATTTGCTCCAGAGAGCCTTTTCAATAAAGAAAAATGTACATTGCTTTGGATCAAAGCGTCTGCTAAATAATGTAAAAGTACTAGGCTTTAGAAGAGGTATGTCTTTTCACACAGGCTCTTAATGAATCTGTTCTGTTGAACAGTTAATTCCACGGCCCCATTATTGGGGATACACCTGTGATTCTCACGGGTGATTTGAGCCAGCCATAACACATCGCTCTAAGTCAGCTGACACAGTAAACACGCCTGTGTACGTGCCCCGTGAAAAGGCATGGTGTCCCCTGACGAGGAGACCAATCAGGCGTCAAACATCTGGGTTAACAATCAGCGTCACTGGATCCCTCCTCCCCCCCAACTAAGTGTAATGCCTTAAATACGACCAGAAGACTGACCTCTTTAATGCAGCGGAGGATTTACACCTTAAATACAACTGTAGATCTTCCTCTTTAGTGTCATTAAGTAACAGCCCCCTTAATCCAATGGACATTTAGTCACTTTAATGACAGGGAGTCACCCCAGCGCAGGCAGGGACAGTGTGTGACAGAGGTTCATTTACAGGCAGAAGGTCCATGGTAGTGTACTTTAGGGACAGGCTGTAGGCCAAAATCAGCTAAAGATTGGAACCCGTTCCCTGAGCCTGGGTCCTGCAGGATGTGATGAATGTGCAGGCAGGAGTCCAGTCTATAGGCCAGTCCCATGAGTCAGCCCAAAGTGTCAGTGTGCCTCATCAGCGATCAAACCCCGCAGAGCCCATCTGGGACACCGAGTTTCCTCCGGCCGTCCGGACCTCAGGCTACCTTAACTGCTCTGCTTTGCTAACCTGGCTGAGAAGCTCTGTGGACATAGCATTTATGATATTAACCAAACAAAGCACTTCACTCCCGACACACCATTCCCAGCTGCTGAGAAAGCAGCCAAACATGTCACATTAAGCCATAGGCTATGAAGTCTTCGCTGAGAGACTGGCACGAAAAACAGCCAATTAAATGTCAGGGCCTCTGATTAATCGCAATGCAGCACAGTGTCCTGAGAGCAGCACAGGTGCCTTATGGTCAGGCTGACAATTCGCTCCTCCTGAAGACAATCTGTGTATATTTTCAGGCAGGAAATCTGCAGTCTATTCTGCTCACTTCAACGATGGCTAAACAGCACAGCCTAAACTAAAGAAACACACATTCTGTAGGCTGTTTATAAAGTACTATAAACTAATAGTACTATGACGTACTGTGAAGATGAACCTTTTAATAACCCGGTAAAGAGAGTTACCTAGAAGCTTGTAGAGAAAACGTAATTAGAATGATAAAAAAAGCCCATTATACTGTATCTAATCGGCAGCAGCAAAGCAGGTTGGTAAGCAGGTGTTTTACACACATTTTACACAAATCAGACCTGCAAAACTGCACTGGCTGATATAGGCCTAACACCTGCTGCTATCACGGCCCCCATCCTAACCCCCAATTTACCATCCTCCGCAGTGATGAAACGGAGCACCTCGCTGCTCTGGTTCCCGTCGCCCAGCCTCGTGCTGGCAGAGACGGCCGCGCTGTAGTTGGCGTATTTGCGCAAGTGCCGCAGGGTGACTGAGGTGCTGGGCGTGCTGAGATTCAGCCAGTGGGTGGCGTTCCAGAGCTGCACCGTGTAGAAGCGGATGATGCCATTGGGCCGCAGGGGTGGGCGCCACGAGATGGACACCTCTGAGGGGCCTATGCTGTCGCAGCTCAGGTTAATAGGAGGGCTCCCAGGAACTGAGAAGAAGGGCGACAGGTAGAATGGTGGTTATCAACATGGGCTTGTGAGCAGACCGATTTGAAACACTGCTGTGAAAGTGAATAAAATTATAATCTCTGGTTAAATGAAGCATTTATCAGCCAAACAGTAACAGAATCATAAAAATGAAAAACACGTATCTCCAAAAATCCATTACTTCAGGAGGGCGAAAAATGCGTTTTTTTTTTTCTTTTCTTTTTTTTTTCAGAAACCGCTTTACGAAGTAAACATAAAACAACATAATGAGACACCTTGAGCACCACAAACAGCAACCTGTCTTTACGCAGCTATTAGTGAGCAGTTTAATGTTATAAAAGGACTTAAGTGGATTGTTGTCAGTGAGGAAAATATATCAGTGTCAGCAAGACACAAACCAATCTCGCTTTATACACACAATTAACTGTGGTGTTAGGTAGCTAGCTGTCAACGTTAAGTTGCTAAAATTAGCCATATGAAGTAATCCATACAAACAACCCTCATGACTGCAAATGTTGACTAGTACAAACATAAATATTAGTTATATTGATCACTTCATAAAACATGTATTCATTACTCAGATGTCACATGTTTTCAGTAGACAGACGAGAATGGGCGCATTCCATCTCAATATAGTAGTCAAATGCAACTAATGAAAACAACTTTCTGGCATTCATTGGCTGCTACACACCACATAAACAGTCATATATGTCATCGTAGGACATCAGTAACAATTGGGAAGCTGGCTTTACATATTTGGCTTAACAGACCAAAAGTGTAATTCTGAAAGTAACTCACCATCTTCACCACTCAGTACCTCCAAGACTGCAGACACTTGGTTTCCATGTCCGTACTTAGTGTAGGCTCTCACAGACACATTGTAGAGCGAGTGCGGCCTTAAATTCTCCAGCGTCACACTCGGCTTTGAAGTGTTCATTGACATGCTCATCGTTGAGTTCCCATACAGTATTTGGTAGAACTGGATGATCCCATTGGGTTTCTCCGGGGGGGACCAGGTGACAGTGGCAGAAGAGAAAGTGAGGTTGGACACGGCCAAGTGAATCGGGGGAGAATCGGGTTCTGGGAGGCAAAGACATGGAGACGTCAAGATCTAGTGATTAAAGAAATTATTTGATATAATTAATACAGGATTCTGGACAAAACTCTCCTTTCATGAGTATAGCTGCCACAGAACACACAAGCAATGCTTCAAGATGGCTAATCACCAACAGACAGTCTTACTCCAGTGCTATGCTGGGGTGGGCTATGGAGCGATACACGTACCATCTTCAAGGGTGATAGCGAAAACATCATCCACCTCTGAAAGAGGGCTCTCCCCTACTGCTGTGGAGGCAGCCACTCGGAGCTTGTACAAGTTATACTTTTTCAATCCTACGTAAGAAGAATATTCTATTACTATAAAATTTGCTAATATTATTTAAAATAATATCTTTCCCATGGACAATACAGTAGCAGATTCCAATACAGAAGATATGAATTTGGCTCAAAGCATGCCTTAAAACAAACCAAGAGCACCATCTAGTGGGGTCAAAAAATACAGCAAATGGTTCACGAAGCTTCATTTCAGCCATCACTAGAATTTGGCATGACTTACTAGAAAAACAATGTTGACTGAGCAATACTTCTTAAATCACCTGTAAGGACAATGCTGGTCTCATTGGTGACACTCCGGAAGGCCTCCTTAGTACCCACGTCTAGCCAGTAGAGGGCATAATAAGTGATTCTGCCATTAGGACTCAGAGGAGGTGCCCATGTGACCAGGATAGAGGTTGAGCTTATGTTCTGGTACGAGACGCTCATGACAGAGCCGGGCACTAAACAAAAAGATGACAGGAAGCAGGTTACCCACGACCAGTGGAAGCTTGGACTTTCTCTGAAAAAGACAACCGGTTTGAAAAACATTACCCTGCTCCCTGGTTATCGCTGTGACTTCAGTGAAAGGTCCCTCGCCGATGGCAGTGAAGGCAGACACTCGGATGGTGTACTCCGTGAAGGCACTGAGGTTCCTCACTACGTAGGAGGTCTGATTGGCCGATACATGCACCATCTCCAGTGTTGACCATGTTGCTGTCAGACACAACAGAAAAACACGTCACTCTGTCACTCTTTCTGTTCCCTTCAGCCTTCTCTCACTATTACGGTGTGAAGCTGTGAAGTACGGGAACTTAGGAAAATGAGAAATCATCAGCTTTCTTGAAGGTGCTGATCATGACTGAAGGAATCAGACATTTGTGCTTGGTGACCACAGTGGTTATAAATAGAACAAGAAACAACCCCCTAGAGCCCCCTAGGATGGCCATAATGGGGGTGACATTAATGGTGAAGTCAGAAGTGGGCAGGGTCCAATTAATAGGTTCTAGGTTCCAAAGGGGCCAATTTTAGCAATTTCTGTGCCAGTGTGAGGAGTGATAGCTGAGGCTTTGTCCACATTTTTACATTTTTGTTTAAAAATACAGACATCAGTCTCCATTTTCACCTTTCATCCACACTTTTGAAAATTTCATTTTTGTGTGAACGAGTGAAAATGTATACTCTAAATGTTGTTTGTCCCTTTTCATCACATGGCCCTTCCCTGATTTTATCCCAGTTATACCCGCTCATTGTATGATTGGTCAACTGGTCACACTTCACGGAAGTAAGTGTAGTAAGTAGTGATGGTAGAAGGTGCTCTTTGTTCAAAAAAGGGCTCAAAACATGCCTTAAAGCAAACCAAGATCGCCATCTAGTGGGGTCAAAAAATACAGCAAACGGTTCATAAAGCTTCATTTGGCCATAACTAGCAAACAGTATTCAAACATGGCCCAAATGGAAGAGCTGCTTTCAATAGCGTTGTCACTAACAGTGTGTTACATAGCGCAGCTGCTGCATATTTGCGCAAAAAGACATTTATTTATCAGTGACTGTGTCGATGCGTGCATGCCCAATTATTGATAATAGCTACATCATGTACATTTTTGCTCATTTCAATGTGTGGAAATACTTTTGAAAACAATGTGAAAACACTAAGTGGATGGAGATCGTTTTTATTTGAAAACTCAGTTCTTAAACAAAACATAGAAGAGCGGATGTAGCTTGAGAAGATGCTAATTTCACGCAGAGCAAGGAAGACGGGGTGGGTAGCCTGTGCAACGTACCATTGTGAAAATCTGCATCTTTCAGGCCCTGAAACAATGACAAAACAGTGATCAAGAAAAGCCCCAAATTCTGACTGTTTTATGGGAGAGTGTTTACTGAATAGTTGCTATGTCAGTTTGACGATTACACCCCCCTAAGAGAGCAGCATGGTAACTCAGTGGACAGCACTGCTGCCTCACACCCTCCATGGTTGTGGGTTTGAATTCCCTCCCCACTCTGAGTGTGTGGGCTTTGCATGTTACCCCTGGGTACTCTAGTTTTCTCCAGCAGTCCAATGACATGTAGTTAGGTCGTGTAACTAGTGTATCTGAATTGTCCTTGTTTCGCAATTGTATGTGTGTGTCTTGGGATTGACTGGCATCTCATCCAGAGTGTAACTCAGCCTTGTGCTCTGTGCTGCCTTTAATAGGCTCTTTATACATTGTAAATAAAACGATAAACATACATTCAGAATAGGAATTACAGGTCTTCCTAAACCTAACAGGAAGTTACCTGTTCCCGTCCGATCAGGGTGATGTTCTGCATCACTGTGCTATGGTCTAAAACCAAAACGCGGTACTTGGTAATGAGTCCGTTGGG
Organism: Hippopotamyrus pictus; assembly: GCA_026781145.1. NCBI lineage: Eukaryota > Metazoa > Chordata > Actinopteri > Osteoglossiformes > Mormyridae > Hippopotamyrus > Hippopotamyrus pictus. The sequence goes on along the minus strand of JAODLC010000065.1, from coordinate 26,824,964 downwards.
TTGGCTGGGACTCGTCCACGACAGCTTCAGCGATGAAGAGTCCACTTCGGCGGCTGTCAGATTGCCAACGACACTCGGAGCTGCATAGCCACATACACACGTCCACACAGTGGCACCATTTAGCTCAAATAACAATAGCGGCTACAAGCGTACCTGACACATGCTTGATTTGTCTACAGACACCATCTACTGGAGAAATCTCCATTTTGGGGTTTTTTGAACACTAGGGAACGATATAACTCCACACAGATAAGGGAAACACAGTAGTTCTTATGCATCTAATGCTCAGATCTCTGGGTAATGTATAATACTCACTGTCTGCGAGAGTTAAAACAGTCACTTCTGCTACCGGCCCCAAAGCCCCCGCAGACTGGGCCCTCACTGTCACACTGTAGTTTGTGTACGGGGTCAGACCGGAGAACGTGAAATTCACGTCAAGCGTGCTGTCACTAGAGACAAGTCCTAAAATTTAAACACAAATGAGAAACTCTGAAGGTCATAAGTTACTACAGTTGGTCCAAAATGTTCTATCCTAACCTTTTTACAGGCTCACTGGGAAAAGAACTACATTACTACAGTAAAATCCATTTACACTATGCATATCATTTATATAGATTGACAACACATCTGCCTCGTGAAACCATAAACTTATTTATGGTGTTGTTCTTTTTTTTACGGCATTGTTTTATGGAGAAGCCCATCGTAAGTGACATTAGGAAACCCCAAGTACCTGTAATTAGCTATTCTCCTGAATACTGTCTCACCTGAGGGTTCGTGGAGCTCGAGGATATAGCTGAACCATCCTGTTGCAAAGCTAGGAGGGGACCAAGACATGGACAAAGAGCTGGCGGTGATGTCCCACACAGACAGGTTCTGGGGAGGGTCCACGGGTGCTGCATTGGGACCATAGGAGGCAGTTTGAGGCTGGCTATTTGCAAATACATCGATTTATTATATATATTGCATATTTATCACTTATCTCTTATTGCATTGCTGTTTGCCGTATTGTCCCCCTATGACCCTGTCCCACCATGACCCTGTCCCACCATGACCCTGTCCCCTATGTATTATTATTCTCCAGTCTTCATAAAATTCCAAAATATCAGCACAAAAGCAACATACAGGGATAATATTAAACCCTAAAGAAACAATCAAGAAAGCATCAATGTCATTAATGTGCAAAGTTGTGCACTTGGTCCAGGATCTGCCATATGGAACATACATGAAACAGATGATCTATAACTGCATGATTACCAATCCATATGCATCTGTTTTTACACGTACGAGCCCATACTGCCACCTCCTGGCTGAGTAGCACACCGCAGCACATCACAGGAGGAACTTCCGACCACTTGCCATGGAATGTCAAAGTCCCGACTCACCTGGCCACAGGAGGCCGGCCGAAGCAGCAGCATTAAGGAGAAGGCTGAGCGGCAGCATGGAGCCCCCAGGGAGCGCCGCGATAGGCTGCATTTACTGTAAGCCCCGCCTTCTTAAACATGCATCACTGCCGCACTGAGCTGCTGGGTTAGGCTCTCCGGCACTGACCCAAACTTCACCAGATGACACCTTGGACCTGGCGCACTGATTCTTCTCACAACCGAAACCAGACTAACTTTCCTCTGGTTAAGAAGTAATGCAAGGAGAATGCACACTGGATTCCTAGAAGGCATTCTTCTTTGACATGGAATGCTTACACCCCCCCAAATTTCAAAAGCTTTCCCCGGTCCTGGCACCGTAGCTATTCCAAAGGCAGGCTTCTGGCATCAGCCATTCTCAAGCTGCTGTGTAAACACACACACACACTCGCACACACACGCACACACACAAGCACGCACACACACAGACTGTTTTTGCTTCTTTCAAGACCTGACGTTCTGAAAAGAATCCGACTTTTGCGAACGTTACAAACAAGCTCCCTTTCAGCATCCAGTCCTGCCCGGCTCTGTTGCGACACTCATAGGAGCGCACTGCCTTTGGCAAGCCTTCGGAAGTCCCTGGAATCTATCCAGGCCCTTTTTTTTAAATTTCAGCTTTAAGACACAATCAGTTTTGACAACCCAGTGGTTTGAGATCCAGAAGGACCTACGAGTTAGTATTCAGAACACTGACAAGCCTTCCCCTCACCCCCGGCCGAAAGCTGGTAGCGAGAGGCATACCCTCCGTTACTGAAGGAACGAGAACAGTAAGGAGTGATGGATAAGAGGGTCAAACACGGGGTGATCTACTGCTTCAGCTTCTCAGGAAGCTGCTCTTCAGTTCCACACAGCATTGCTCTGATTCTTCCCAGGTTTGACAGCGACCATTTACCCCACACCAGCAAACATACACAAGGATGATGTAACGCGTGATTCAGAAGAGCTTCCACACATTTTGGCATGAGGCTGCCTTTTTAAATTGCTGTTCACTTAAGATTTTTGGTATATGCGACCAACCGTCGATCCCATCCAGGGTGTACTCAAGCCTTGTCCCCTGTGCTGACTGGGAGAGACTCCAACCCAACTATAATCCAGCTCAAGATAAGCTATTGTTATCTGGATGAATGATCAAGCATGTCCATTTCACCTAGCCCGGACAGAGAAAAAGAGCTGAGACACCTTAGCCCTCTTGATACCGTCGTTCTGTGTAGCTTTCAGTGAAATGAAGGCAGGCCTGTGTAAACTTAGGAGGCCTACCTGACTCAGGTGTCAAGACCGCTTGGCCGGCAGGTGGACCCCACCCGCTGCTGGTGGCTGCCGACACCTGGATGGTGTAGCTGTTGTAGGGCTGAAGATCGTGTACCTCCACGCTGATGGGCTCACTCCAGGGAGACGGCGGCATCAGGAAAGCGGCCGGATTAGCGATGGATGCCAGGCGAGCCTCCAAGGAGCTGGCAGTGCTGTTGGACAACATGTCCACTGTGTCCTACAGATGGACACACAGAAACACATGCACATACGAATGGAGAATGCTTCTATTGACACAGGTTAAGTAATGTTATACAACACTGTGTAAAGTAGGCCAGAAGAACTGAGTAACGATATAAAACGAGAGTAAGATGCTGTGCACTTTGGGGACTAAATTAAGCACTGGAAAATGATATATTTTTAAGATGAAGATTCCAGGCATTATCACTCACGTTGCAGTATGGAAGAGTATTAGCCAAGACATCTTCTGCATTTATCTCCTGACTCCGAACAGTTGTGTTAGATTCTCCGTGAATGGTTTCGAGGATGAACTTGATGATCAGCCCGTTGGTGTTCCTGGGCAGGAACCACGTTGCCCTGATAGATGACTGACTCGAGGCGAAGGCCGTGAGGTTGGTCACAGCGTGGGGGGCTGAGGAGACAGAGACATAAAGGCCTGGGTGCCGTGGATGCTTATTTACTGGACCGGAATGAACGGACAGTAGAACGGAGACCCTCACCTGCTTCTTCGGTTGTAATAATCAGTGGCTCACTGAAGAGTCCAGAGTCAGCACTGTTCTCTGCTGCCACCTAGAGGGAATGAAAGCAAAATTCCATCTGCTTCATCATGACCAATGCACATAACCCGTGTGTCCTTATGGGAAAGCAGGGTACCCACAGGAAACAAACACACAGCCAAGTTGGAGTCCTCATATCCGTTATGTAAGGGATAATGTACAGGCAGCCGGTAGTTATCGCAGAAATAAGCCCCGACAGTGTGATCAGGACCCGACG
>JAODLC010000065.1:26799724-26821184 GCA_026781145.1 Hippopotamyrus pictus | reverse complement strand
GCATATTTGTTTTAAATTAACATTTTTATCCTTCCGCGAAACGATATAGTACCACGTGACTATGCGTTATTACTTTGAAGCGGTTATTATTTGAAAATAACAAACCTGCAAATGTCTCAACTGACCAATCAGAATCAAGAATTCCAGAGAGCCGTGTAATAAAAGAAAACAATACTCATTTCAAATGAAGGTAGCCTGTGACCATGAACAAGATAAGCAGTTAGATGGATGGATGGATGGATGGATCTATCCATGCATTCACCTATTTTCTGTAACCACGTTCTGTAACGACACGGGAAGAACATGCAAACTCCACATCCAAGGAGCCAGAACCTGAACAGCGCCACTATGCTGCCCCGTTATAATAACGTGTGACAGGAATTTCATTTAATCTATAAAACAAAAAAACAATTACTGTTAAAATTAAATTTAAAGAAATAAAATGGTAATTTCACAATATTTTAATTATTAATTAGCACTCCATATTTGTTTGACATTGATATTCCAATGTTTCAAAATATTAAAAAAAAACAATTAAGTGTCACAAGTTAATGATGCATCAATGGGACATCAGATCTTGTCTTTTGACTTTAAATTAAGCGGTAAAATTTTAGGGAGTCCTGGAAACTCCTCACCAGGGAATACCAAGGCCTCCTCAGGCCAGACCGGAGATACAATCTCTCCAGCGTGTCCTGGGTCTGCCCCGGGGCCTCATCCAGGTCGGCGCCGTCCAGGAGGCATCCTAGATAGATGCCTGACCCACCATGACCGGCTCCTTTCGATCCAGAGGGGCAGCGGCTCTACTCTGAGCTCCTCAGCCGATCTCTAAGGCTGAGCCCAGACGCCCTGCAGAGGAAGCTGATTTCTGCCGCTTGTATCCACAATCTCATTCTTTCGGTCACTACCCACAGCTCGTGACCACAGGTGAGGGCAGGAACGTAGATCGACTGGTAAATCGAAAGCTTCACCTCCGAGATCAGCTCCCTCTTACTCTACTACTGCCGACGCTGCACTAATCTGCTTGTCGATCTCCTGCTCCCTTCTTCCCTCACTCGTGAACACTTATATTGCTAAGAGGCTAACTAACGCACCCAGAGTCATCCTACCTGGATGATGTAGGTAGATCCAGGGTTTAGGCCACCAAGGAGAAATTCCGGGACATCTGACCCGGTCCGAATGGGAGCAGCATTGAACGTGGGCCAGGGACAGACCTCCCTGTACTCAATGATGTAGGACTGGATCATACCATTGGTCTCGTTGGGCGTGGTCCAGGACAGGTGGAGGAACGTGGAACCTAGCTCATCCACCCGAAGGTCAGTAGGCGCACCTGGAACTTCATGGAGGTAAAGACACAATCAGGCGAGATTGACTCAACCATATTACGTGACTGACATATTAACGAAAATTAACCACCTCATTATAATAGACATTTGGTATAAAAATTTAGACTGAACCTCCTGTCAGTTAACCTGGGGGGTAAAAAATTGATATAAAAGACTGACGGACAGTAAGAACAAGGAATCAATCAATGGAGAAAGGGCAAAATCAGTAACGTCAGGAAACTAATGCTGGTCTTACATTTGAGGACCCAGCTGACAAAATTTCAGATTAAAACATACTAGGAACATTAATTAAAAAAAAATGGTAACACTTTATATAGCACTCTTGTATAATACATTATATATACCTTCATAATGCATTATAATGCCTTATACTGACCATCTATAGTGATTATAGAAAAGATCTCCATAGAGCAGTAATAATGCATAATATACATGGATAAAATGTGATATGCCATTTTATTAATAGTTGTAACGGTGTTTATAATACTTTATGAATGCATTATGAAGGTATCTATAATGCATTATGACAACTGCTTTAAGTGTTACCAAACAAATTCGCTAGATATTGCTGTATTAGTATTATTATTTTTCTCGTTATCATTGTGTTGTTGCTACTGTTATTTTTATTACTATCCCAAACTAAGCTTTGTGGGTGATTAAAATACTAATTACCCCTCCATATCGTTTGTCCATGTTTTTCATACGATACTTTTAAAAGGTTTGCCTGGAATAACATTAAGCAGGAGGTCATTCGGAAGCACTTGGGACACGATATTGAGCAGAACACGAACAAGCCACACCATATGATGTGAGCTTACACGTCTCATTGGTGGTGATGGATACAACCACGGGGGAACTGAAGGCGGACGAAGAGGCTACCGCGGTGACCGCCGCCGTGTATGACGATCCCGGAGCGAGGGTCGACACATCCGCCTTCCAAACACAAAAGTCAGGAATAAGAAACACAGAGACTGGATTCCAGTCCACACAACTAAGGTTAAAAATCCAGGCATTATTCTTGACTCTGAACTTACATTCAAGCCACACATTGACAATGTCGTGAAGACTGCCTTCTTCTGCCACCAGAAATATTGTGTAAAGCTTGTGTAAAACCATTTCTTAACCTGGAAGATGCTAAGAAGCTGACTCGTGCTTTTTTCACACGAATAGACTATTGTAATGCACTTTTCAGAGGACCGTCTAAAAACAGAAAGATTAAACTTGATTCCAAAATGCAGCAGTAAGAGCACTTACTCACTCTAGAAGAGCATATTACCCCAATCTTAGCAACACTCGACTGGTTACCTGTTTCTTTTAGAATTGAATTAAAAATATACTTGTAATAGTATTTAAAGCTTTAAATGGACCTTCATATATTTCAGAGTGTCTCACTAAATATGTTCCAAAAACGTCCTTAAGATCATCAAGCACCTGCTTGCTAAACATTCTGAAAGCAAAATAGCGAGAAGCACCTTTCTGATTTCATGCACCAAAGATTTGGAACAACTTGCCCATAGATATTCATCAGGCCTTTTCTCTTAGTATGTATAAAAAGCAGCTGCAAACTTATGCAAACATTTTACCCTGGCTTTTAGATAGTTTTCACTGCGATATAGTTTTCACTGTGATAGTTATCACTGTGTTATAGTCGTGTGTGTGTGTATACATACACACTTTATCTTATTTCTTAATGTTTGATTGTCTTCTTATTTTATTCTTATCTTGATTTTATTTTGTTCTATTTTGTTTTTATTCTTTTTGTTTTTATTATTTGTTATTTACAGTTTCTGTTCACTTTGAGCTGCATTCAGTTGTATGAAAGGCGCTATATTAATAAAGCTATTATTATTATTAGGATTATTATTACAAGCAGTTGAACACACCTGCACTAAACAATGGAGTTAGATTCGCATCTCATTTCCTATCACTGAAAATCACATCTTCTCGATTTTGATGACTTAAAATCAAGCGATCGACATACCTGCACAAAGACACAATCCAGGCAAAAAGCAATGAGAAGAAAGCCGGCAGCAGGCATCATTGGTGGGTTATTAGTCGCATAAGTCTGATATTCTGGGTTGCCCCCCTGATACAGAGGCGAGGCAGAAGAGGTGGGCCTCATTAAACATTCATTGGTGGCTCTACTTCAGGTAATAAGTAATGAGCCCATTGGCGGCCGCTGTTTACTACTGTTACTTGGAGTGCCACCTGACACCTGGTGGGGGAGTGTGTTTGGGGGGGAGGGGGGTTAAAAGACCACGGTGCACCTAAAATGGCTGGTTGCCTTTGACTAGAAAGGTCTGGAATACAAACAGAGGGGCTTGCTGCTTTCTCTGAGACAAGGTGACTGCACTGAATGGGGGGGTGGGGGGTGCCTATTAAATTGAGCTTTAGTGGCTGATAAGATCGGACAGGGTTTTCTGTTCATCAGAATAGGCTTATAGTTTGGCTATGGAGTGTAACCAAGAGGGACTTTTTCTGGAAGCTTCTATGAAACGCACCACCAGACTACTGAGGTCATCAGGACATTGTTCTGACCCTCAGCCACGGAAGGCCGGGGACTTCACCTGCACCTCCCCGTCCTGCAGGCTGCTGAGCACCACAACACCTCGTTTGGGGAGCACGTCCACCCGGTGTCCATCCGCACATCCAGTCGGCACAGCCCAGCGCAGGGAGAAGCTCTGGGGGGAGACGCCAGTCACACGCACTCCCTGTGGGCGCCCGGGCTCTGGGTCCCAAAATACAGACAGTGAGTCACCAACCCAGGACCTACACTAAAGCGTATGATTACCCAAAAGTAACTTTCTCCCCAGGCATAAGTAAAGTAAGCGGCTGCTTAGGGCCCTGCGGCCACCAGGGGGCGCCCCATCTAATCATCATGTCAGAATGGGAAGGAAGATGACAAATGACACCTAAGTTAATCAAATTTAGGGTTAGGACTGTCCCTCCCAAAAGTAATTAAAAAGACAGTGTGCTACAATGAGCTCTGAACGTAAAATGAGTTGAGAGACAAGGCCCCTCACCTGTGAGCACTTTTAGAGAGGCAGGGGTCCCACGGACCCCATTCCCAACCCTGTCCATAGTCACGTTGTAGTTACACCCGTCCAGCAGGCCAGAGACAGTGAACGCCAGGAGATCCTTAGAGATGTGGACCGTGCGGGACAAGGAGGCGTTGGAGACACTGAGCTCGTAATGGTCAAACTGGCCGGCAGCAGACTCCCACGCGATACTGGCGGAGGAGGTGTTGACGTGGGTCAGTGACAGGGAGCAGACCGGCGCCGGACCTGTGACACAAAGTGGGTGTCGTGGGGGCTCTGTCACAACGTCACCTGTCCCACAGCTCAACCACCCCTCATTTACATAAAAACAAAGACAAATTCAACGGTCAAGCCATTTATTACAGAAATTTGGTCTTTATTTATTGGTAAATTAATAATAATAATAATAATAATAATAATAATAATCCTTATTGCCCACAGATGTTGAAATTTGCCTTTGGCTTTACAGGTATTTTTAAAAAATCACAATACATTACAACACTTAAAATTGACAGTATTTGGTTAAAAAGCATCATAACTAATAGCATTTATACTCAAAGAAACTCTGCATCGATTCTTACGTTTGACAACTCGCTTTGACACTGTCTTACTGGCCTCAGACCCTTTAAAGGACTGCAGTGTGAATTGATATTCTGTCCCGGGGAATAAGTCCTTTATTCTCATATTGGTTTCATGAAGGATGAATTCATGAATAGGCTTCTTAGCTGCCAAAGATCTGTACTGTACCTGTGAGATCAAGAAAGACAGGGAGACAAGCGAGCAATTTAACATCAGAATCAAGTTTCCTGGCCTATATTTGAATGCATAAAACACAGTACCAGTCAAAAGTCTGGACACAAGACAACGACGTTAAGCAAACCTCAAGGTTATATAAGTACTGTCTGTATTATCTCGGGAAAAAGGAAAGAAATAGAGTGTTGTGACAAATGACCTGGACCCCACAACCCCCTGGTTTGAGATGAGTTGGATAAGATAATAGCAAGGTAGCCAACTTGTGCCCAGACCATTGGAGAAGGTGGCTACATAAGGAAGCTGGCTGAAAGAATGCCAAGAGTCTGCAATGCTGTCCTCGAAGCAAAGGGGGGCTAAAATTTGAGAAAGATGTTGAGATGTTGAAGATGTTGCAATATTTGATATGTTTCACTTCATTGTCTTGAGGTCTTTTACCGTAAAGTGAATAATAGCTAAACCACAGACAAATGCATTAAAAGCGGATGTGTCTGGACATCTGACTGGTGCCGTAACTATAAAATGGGCAAATTTGTGCTCAGTCATTGACTTAATATGTCACTGTTGTGCTTGACAGGTTGCCATCATGTATTTTTAAGTGGCTTGAAACAGGAGCTCTTGTGGCCTGACCATCCTAGGTAATCACCACGGTGATGAGCTTGTTATGAAACTTTAAGCGAGATGCCGAGCAACCTTCTTCAAAAGGCTACTTCAATCAAGCACAGGAAAGTTGTAAATTGAGAAGTGTGCATGTCGGGTGATTACCATCCTCAAACAGAAAGTAACTGTGCCATATGAAAAAAATACTACTGCAAGCTATTCACAGCCTGCATTATTGCATAAAGATATTAACGTGCCGAATTTAAGAAGCTCACCTTGTAACCATCAACAAACCCCCAAGGTGGTCTCCAGGTGACGTACATGGAACCGCCATCCTGGTCCACAAAATCCACAGACTCAGGGACAGCGGGGTCTGTAACACAGCCCCCATCTGATCTCACCACACTACATATTCTCACAGTCATTATCTTTTCATAGTCTGCCACGAGTCACGGAACTGTCAATCATGTCATGCTATCAGTCACCAAGCATTCATCAGTCACTCAACAGCCAATCGCCAGTCACGTTCAAGAATCATCCAAACAAGCTTCGGTTCATGTATGTTCTGTTTCCCATTATATGTTTCTCTGTTTTCCTAATTGTGTCACAAAGCCTACATTAGGATGGAGCCTGTTTGACCCTTTCCGTTCCAAAAGGGGGCAGTATAACATAACAGCAAATCCTTTAGACAGAATTAGTATGACTAGGCCTGTTGATGTATACGAAGATAGAAGAAACCACTCACTTGTTGTCACATTGACAATGGCTGGGAGGCTTCTTCTCATTCCACTTGTGCTGATGATAGAAATTCTGTAGGTAGCCCCAGGTAAAAGGCTATCAAACATATGCATTCTGAAAACAAAAAGTTTTGGAAAGATGCAGTCAATTGAGAATTCCAAAGCCAGAGATAAGATACATGGGTAATCCAATGCTTCGCTATACAGTACCACACAAAGGTTTGGACACACATACAGATAATCATTTGTTTTTCCACACAACAACCCTGAGCACACCTTGAGGTTATGCAGGAAGTGCTATCTTGAAATAAAGAAAAGAGACGGAGTGCCGTGACAGACAACCTGGCTCCCAAAACCCTCCAACCTAAACCCTATAGAGCTGGTTTGGGATGAGTTGGATCGAAGAGTAAAAGCAAGGTAGCCGACTTGTGCCCAGAACTTGTGGAGACTCTATCAGGACTATTGCGGCTGAAAGAATGCCAACAGTCTGCAATGCTGTCATCAAAGCAAAGGGAGACTATTTGAGAACTTCTCCTGGTCATTGCAATATTTGATCTGTATTATTTCATTGTCTCAAGGCCTTTTATTGTAAGGTCAATAACATGAAAACAGAGACAAATCATTAAAAGCAGGTGTGTCCAGACTTTTGACTGGTACTGTACCTCTTTGGTGCTGTCATGAGTCCATGCCTACCTTTGGCCCAAGTCTGCAAGACTTTTCTGTTGGTGAAAGGATCCATTCGTGATGGACACTATGAAGCCATCAATGACACCTGGAGGCTTGGTCCAGCTGACCGTTACAAACGTCTCATTCTTATTCAAGACCGACATCTCAACCGTACTTGGTGCTGGAGAAGGACAAAGATGTTGCCCCAGTTAAGAACATGTTATATTATAATATAATACAGCATTTTCGGAGTTTAGACTAGTAGCAAAGTCACACCTGCTCTTATTTGGAGGAACACCTGCGGGCTGTCTTTGAAGGACTCCTTCTCAGTCCGAACAGAGAAATTATACTCTTTCCCAGGTGTAATGGCAGTGAACACTGCTCTTGCATCTTTGACCTTCTGAGCCTGATATGGGGCAAGGATGTCGGCCAATTATATCCCGATGGCAACAAGCAGACCCGTGCCCACCTCTGACAGCTCTTACCCAGACGGTGTCGGCACAGTTAGTGCAGATCACTTCGTACGTCTGCCAGCTCCCCTCCGCTTCGTTCCACAGGATTTCTACAGTCGTGTCAGACACCTTCCCAGCTCGGAGGTTTGTGGGCGGAGCCAGGCCTAGACAAGTCACATGGTTATCAACAGCAAGGAACTAAACCATAATCAGCACTCAGCTGTGAGAATATAATGATCCAATTTAAAACTTGTGTGGGTATCAAGATACTGACATTATACACCTATCGGGATATAAACTCTGGTGATGCTCACATGTTTTGACTCCTTTAACCAGGTATGGCTCACTGGTCATATTTCCACTGGTGACGTGCACAGCAAACTCATACACCGTGCCAGGTGTCAGGCCCTCTACGGAGATCTTATCATCCCCCCGATACAGTGCCGTCCACTTGCTGCCCCCACTGTACATAACTTGGATGCCATCGAAAATGCCAGCGGCTGGCTTCTGGATGTAAAGTAGAGTGGAATAGGCGCTGGATTCGTAAGGGACAGCAATCTGAACCTGCTTGGGCTCTAGGGGGCGGAGTACAAGAATGGTCATGTGACTGAGCTGCTCGAACATTCATTGTGCCAGCAAGCTAAAGTAACAGCATGGTGTTACTAAATCGTTATGCCAGTCATGCATCTTCACAGGGTACGGGAGGGAGGAACATACTTAATGTCTGAAGGATGGTCTCCCCCTCGCTCCTGTTCCCACTCTTCACTGCCACCACACTGATCTCGTACGTCTCTCCGGGAGTGAGCGCGCTCAGTTCGAAGCGCAGCGATCTGTTTACCCAGAGTTCCCTGGGCCCATCTCCGGTGGTCAGTGGCTGGACAAGAACGAAGTACCCATCAGGCTTCACCCCAACTGGTGGGTCCCACCTCACCATCACATTCTCCTCCCCCACGTCATCCGGCCGGATAATCACTCCACCCGGTGGACTGACCGCTGTAAGACAGAACATGTCATTCTTACAAAGCAACCCTCTGCTTAAGCAGTTCTACAGAGTAATGATGGTCATCAGAAGTTCAGGGTTGACTGTATAGCCCATAAGATTTACTTTAATCGTTACTTGCCAGTGATGACTGAGCAGACCGTGTGGTCACAGCTCTCAACGCCGCGTCCAGTCACGGTCTGAATGCTGACCCAGTACAGGCGGTAAGGTTCCAGGCCTTCGATCACTGCTGACGTTGTATGATTGGCCACCAACAGAAACCTCTCTGTATCCGCGTCAACATCCACATAGCGGACCAGGTAGTGGTGGAACTGGGCATGGTGGGGGAACATGGGACTGCTCCAGCACACATGAGCTTGCCTGGAAGTTACGTTCGTTACTCTGATGTTCTGAGGTGGACTGGGCCCTGAAGATAGAAAAGTACAGAATCACTGAGACCTGTGTCGGACTTTATGGTGCGTTATTGACATTGACACAGTCCGCATTTATTGGGCGGTGTGTACATGCGTGAGTGAACTAACAAATTCACTGATGTGCGGAAAAAGGGAACCTGTAGGGCAGAAAAAGGGAACCATTTAGATGTCTCGATACTCACTTGTCACAACTGTAAGAGCGGAGCCCAAGACTCTTGTGACTCCGCTGAGGTGAGTCACCCTGAGGGTAAACAGGTACTCATGACCTGGGGATAATCCCTGTACAGTCAGTCTGGTCATGTTGAATGACAAGGCCTTCTGGTGGACCTTGAGGCCAGAGGTCTCATCCCAGTACTGAATGGCGAGCTCATCCACGTCTGTCTTGCTTACCCAGGCCTGCAGGTCACTCCATTTAACAACAGCCTCTGTCTCGCCAACCTTCTCCAACAGGAAGTCAAAGTCTGTCGGTCCGGCTGGAACTGCAAAACATACAGTTCTGTTTATCACGAGGGCAGCACTGTACTTCCAGTTTGCTTCGGAGATTATCTATTCAATGCTGGGAAAAGCTGGGAACCAATCCATAGCAGTATAGGAATAAAGGCAGGGGTCACCCTGAACAGGTCACCATCCATCACTGAGCATTCCCACACATAATCACACATCATGAGCAATTTGTCTAACTGGACGGACTATGAATGGGAAAAAAGCACACAGGAAATTATGGCAAATCAAAAGTAGCTTGTTATTTGTACAATTATAGTTTTTCCTCAATTGCTCTGGCACATTTCATGAAACGGATTTAACGTTCTCAAGACTATAAGAGCATTTCTCAAAACAGTTTATCAATATAGCACAACAATGCAAAGAATTGGTCAGTGCCACCAAAATGAAAAGTACAATCAGCATCATTTTAATCACGAGAGTATAAATGCTTATATATACTGTCAGTCTACTCCTGAGCTCAATAATTCTGAATGATAGTCGGGTCTCACTTTCTCTTTGTCACTGACTGCTCATTTTTTATTAGCAACCCGATACTTATTAATGTCAAAGACACCAGTTTCAACATTGTAAGGCTCTACATCACTGTATGTAAAGTTCACTGGCAAGAGGAAGCAGTTGCAGGCACATTTAACTTCTTCAGATCTCAAGACACAGTACAATAACAAACAAAAAAGTCACACAGCACTGTGTAACAAAAAAATAGCAAAATGGCAATACATCATGAACATCATGATCACATACATATATAGGTTTGGGTGGAAAATTATTACAGTGGGAAACTACATGATCAATTAAGACCAAGAAGACAAAAGCAAATGTGAATAGTTCCAAATGGCTACAAGTGTACAAAACAATTTCCATATATGTAGTAAAACATTTGGAAATGTATGTGAAGCAATGAGAAATGATGTTCTGCTGTGCAGAAGTGACATTATGGTGTGGGGATTACACTCGTTGTTTTGCAAATGCTAATTGTCTTTTGGAACTTCTGCAACTGTACGCGAAGGTTCCGTTCAAAGGCTTACTTCTGTAGTGACACATGTAGGGCAGGGGCATATAGCAGAAGAATCCGGTGAAGTAGTAGTTGGGGCCCGTGGCATTCAAGTGTAAGGCAAAGCAATCTGTCTGATTGGGGGGCAACGCTGATGTCACAGCACTCTTCAAGCTATATGCAGACCCGTCGGCCCAGCGGAGATCTCCTTCCTGCTGTAGGACACGAGTATTTCACATAAAACAAGAGAAGAGTAAAGATACTGGTTCTTGAACTTGCAGCTGTAACAACTAAAGAGAGAGTCTGACAAAAAAAATATTTGCCTCTTTGAGCTCTGCCCACTGAGGTTTGTCCCAGGAGTATGAAAGAAGAAGACAACACATCCACTTACCTGAATATCATTGAGGCTGGTCCATAGCAGCACTAGATTGAGGCCCTGGAGGAAGGAGGAGACGAACGCCAACTCATCCTCTGTGGCAGTGTCTAGCAGGTGAGCTCCAGGGGCAGCAACATCACAGGCCTGAGCCGCCTCCTGCCACTGTTTGATCTTCCTCGAGATCAGATAGCAGTTTCTGCCATAGTGAACCCAACCGTCTGGGCACTGCGCTGGTGAAGGAGGAGGTGGGGTCAGGTGATGGTTCTCAAAAGCATATTTAGGGCTACTCAGGGATATCAGAGGCCAGACGGACAGACGGACGGATGGACAGACAGACAGACAGACTGACGGACAGACAAACAGACAGACAGATGGACGGACAGACAGACAGACAGACAGATTGATGGACAGACAAACAGACAGACAAATGGACGGACGGACAGACAGACAGATGGACTGAAAGACAGACCGACAGACAGATGGACTGACAGATGGACAGACAGACAGACAGATGGACAGACAGAAAGACAGATGGTCAGACAGACAGAAGATAGATAGATAGATAGATAGATAGATAGATAGATAGATAGATAGATAGATAGATAGATAGATAGATAGACAAATGGGCAAAAACACTGTAGTGTGCAAATAGTACTGTACAGTAAATGACCACAAATGCAAAATGGATATGTACAAAAGAACAAATTATCTGTACAATGAGTAATAATAAATATATTATCATTATACATAATAAGTATAAATAATAGATGAATAAAGAGATGGGAATGTGAAACACTCTTCAAGAATAAAGTGATGAAAATAAAGTAATATAATACGGACAGCTTGAAGGCAAACGAAGGAATCTTACTCAGTATGCAGAAATGACTTTGGCAATAAAGGAGGTGTGAAGGTATTAAGACAGCTACCTGTGTGGGGCAGCACCTTCCGCCTCAGCGTCACTGTGACATCACGGTGTTCAGTCAGAGACAGGAATTCCACCGTGAACCTGTGTAGTGTGGCTGGCTGGAGACCCTCCACGCGGTGTGAGGTTTGACGCCCTGGTACAGCCCAGGAACGTCCAGCAAGACGGAAAATGGTGGCACGTTCAGCGGCCTGAGGACTCCATGTGAACACGGCACTTGTGGAGGTAGCTTCTGTCCTAAGGGATAAGCTCGCTGTGGGCTCTACCAAAAAAAGAGGGGAAAAAAATTTGCCAATTCCAAAATGTAAACGTTAATATATTTGTCCTTAATTATTAAATGTTGAACCTAAACATATGTTTCTGCTTACCCACACGAACAGACTTTGTATCCAGAACAACATTGTTTTTGACTGATTTCAGAACAATGTCATATGTATCCATGTCCAGCAGGTCACTGATGGCTACGTGACAGCGTGAAGAACACCCACTGACATCGCTTGCATTCCACCAGAGCTGAAAGTGTTTTTGCTTTTAAGTTTCGATTTGGCTTTTTCATTGCAAAATAGAAACTTCATAAACACTAATGCATTTTAGCTATTTTTCCGAATTTTGTTTTCCCAAATTGTATTTTTGTCTCGGTGTTTTACAGAAATGTTACGATGTGTTTTAACTACTGGTATGTAATTAGTACGGATCATGGCTAGTACGTTCTTACCCCTTTTTCAGTGCCAGAGGAATAGGTCACGGTATAGTACTCTGGTTCCCCCCGGAGTGGGAAAGGACTGAACTCCAAATAAACATCCACAAAACTTGGTGCTTCAACACAAGCCAATCTGACCATCTGCATGGTCAAAACAAAATATGATAAACAAACATGATTCATTTCCGTATATGAATTGAGTAATATTTTTCTGAGCAATTTGTGCCAATAATGATGTAATATCTGAGTATCAGTAAAGAAACCATATAAAATAAATCAGAAAACTGAATACAGAGCAAAAATCTGGATCTTCAGAAAAACGGGATTCTTTACCTGTAACAAATAATCCGACAGTAGCCAAAAGAGAACCGCTTTGTCCATGGAGAAACTTTCTTTCATATAATATGCATATGACAAACGACAATTCCTAAAAAATATTTCAATTAACCACACACACAAATACATAACGTAAACAATGGTCAGGTGAAACAAACAAATTAAGAATGTAAAAAAGCAACAGATATGATATATCTCCGACATACATCGGATCACTTTTAGCGCATTTTTAGTGGGCTGTTGCTTTCATGTAAATACTTAAATGCCTACTTTATTCTGCTTTGGACACGCACATCACTGCCTACCTTCACTCCCTGAAGTCCGTGAAAGTTTTCAATTCCGCGCGCTCTTCTCCCCCTCCGGCGCGAGCCTGCAGTGATTGTCACCCCCGCCGGGAATTACTTGCACGGACGGATCCTCGCTTTCCCATTCAGATGTACGAAATGTGCTTCCCCCACCCTTCTCTCCAATTTGTTCTGGCCATTGCTGCCCTTTTCCCTTTGTTATACTTTAAGAGGGTCGTCATGGCGACCGAGGCATCCAGCCACTCCGATCCGGACTCCCGAATAGCCGGGGAACGGAGGCGTGGCAGCGCTGGGAGCGTTCAGATGCGGCGGGTCCCTGTCGCCTGTGTGTGGCGATGCACTGAATCCGGGGCTCACTCACATTTACTCTGGAGCTGGAGAGTGAAGAAATGTCATATTGTCACATTCATGGCCGTGCTTTTGCCTTCGACAATATAGGGATTAGATAACTGTACAGCGATTAGTGCACTGAGACGATCCTGCTTTATTGCTCATTACAGACAGGAACTTCCACATCCTTTCATGGATTCACAATCTCTTCACTTGGCTATTTTCACCGAACATTTCTCTGGACTGTGTTGCAGTTCTAATCTGCAGTACGTTTTCCTTAGTTTACGTAACTTTTTCTAGTAGTCTGGGTTCATATGTTATATTTAAAATACAAATTTTTATCATTTTTGCGTATACAGAAAAGTATTCCAACAAACTCCGGGTTATGGCAAAAAGCCTTCGTCAGCAGCACATCTTAATAAACCGAATGTTGACGTTGCTGGTGGAGTAGTTTATGCTGCTGCCAAATCTGGCTTGTCAGCAGTTGCTGTGTCAGGATCAGTAGCGAAGGTCACGTTGTCTCCCTAATTCCAGAAGCAATTATCCAAATATACAGCAAAGACGTGGATAAACATCTGCTTCTCAGACACTAACGTTTCACTTATACTTCTTCCCATGACCGGTCAAATCTATGAATTAAACGTCACATGCCTAAATTACATATAGAAAGAAAACCCTCTTCGAAAATGGCGATGCAAAAAAAAGTAAGACTCAGGCGGCTATTTCTATGCACTATGTCTTGCGTGTGCTAGAATAAGAGACTTTCCTCTGACTCATCAGTACGCCAGAAGGAGGAGGATCGGTCCTTAGACGTTTTTTAATTACCTGTAGCAGCACGATGCAAATTCAGCGGGAAAACCGCAGTGCTGCCCGCCCATCTGTCGTGGGAAACTGTACTTGAGGGGCATTTTTGAGCTGCCCGGGTTTGTGTTTTTAAAAGTACCTCACAGGGCTGATCTTTCGACATCAATTGGTTTACCATTCTTTGAAACTCTTATTGATTTATTTTAAATATGCTTTTATCCAAAGTGTTCCAAAGCCTTCCAGAATCTAACATAGACAAGACCTATCATTTTCATAGCTCTTGATAATGTTTTAGTCATTGGCTGCTAGAAGTAGTGTCACCTTTCGTAAATGTGACGCTCCTCGCCCAGATAGAACATATACATTAGCGGAGTAGGTATTCTTTGTGGTCTTTTTGATCCAACATGCAGATGTAGTTCCTCAGTGAGGGATGCAGATAAGTCGTGTGTACATGCATAAGCTAAGGACAGGTGTCTGCAAGGCTTCCCAGTGTGATAATGCAGAGGCACCTAAGGGCATCGTAACATTCAGTTGTGCTTAAATTAGGGGTGTGTGACTCAGCAAATCAGGTTGCTGCGCCGTGATCAGAAGGTCTCTGGTTCAAATCCTGTGGTCAACAGAGCTATGTCGCTGTTGGATCCAAGAGCAATGGCATTAAACCCTAACTTCTCCAGGGACTGTGTGACCCTGCTTTCTCAAAAAATGTGCATCGCTTTGGATGAATGTATACTGAATTAAGGTAATGTTAATATCCCTGCAAATGCAACAAGCTGAAGTGATGTACTAGTAGTCGAGTTAAGTGGTGTAAATTAGGACTTTGCTTTCCGGTTTATCTGAACACCTCTGCTGGACCCTGGACGATGGGCCCCCCCCTCGGAGTCTGGTTCCCCTCCAGGCTTCTTCCTTCTAGGCAGTTTTTCCACTGTCGCCTCTGGTTGTTCACTGGTGGCTTTGGGCGGGGGCAATGTAAAACACCTTGAGACAATGTATGTCTCATTTAATGTAATGTTGTGAAAATGCACTATACAAATAAAATTGAATTGAATTAAAGTGGTAGATGTACAGTGGCCCTGAAGGTCAAAAAACCCGACATTACAGAAAACACATTTCAAAAAGCACAACAACATTACAGAAAACACAACGACATTTCAGAAAACGGAAAGGGTAGGACCACACTTTTTGTTCGTGATTGGATAGTAGCCATGTCACTCCAAGGGTACTGTGGGCAATAACAGTGAGACCTGGAGTAGCGTGATTGGGATGAACAGCCCCCCCCGATCTGAACCTGAGTGGTGTTTTGTTATTGGACTTCTCGGGCATCTGCTTAGGATGCCTCCTGGACGCCTCCCTGGTGAGGTGTTCCGGGCATGTCCCACTGGGAAGAGGCCCCGGGGAAGACCCAGGACACGCTGGAGGGACTATGTCTCTCAGCTGGCCTGGAAACGTCTCAGGATTCCCCCAGAGGAGCTGGATGAAGTGGCTGGGGAGAGGGAGGTCTGGGTTTCCCTACTGAGACTGCTGCCCCCTCGACCCGACCTCGGATAAGCGGGTGATAATGGATGGATGGATGGATGGATGGATGGACTGGTCCCACAACTCTTACCATGATACGCTTCATGGACAAAAGTATTGGTACACCCATCCAATTTTACATTCATAGACATCATTATGGAGTTGGTTCCCCCTTTGCAGCTATAACAGCTGGCAGTCTTCTGGGGATACTTTCCACAAGATTTTGAAGTGTGTCTGTGGGAATGCTTGCTCTTCTTAATCCAGAAGAGCATTTGTGACGTTAGCATTTGTGATGTTGGACCTGAAGGTCTGGCTTGCAATCTCCATTCTAGTTCATCCCAAAGTTGTTTGATGGAGTCGAGTTCAGGACTCTGTGTGGGCCAGTCAAGTTCTTCCACACCAAACTCATCCAACCATGTCTATGGACCTTGCTTTGTGCACTGGGGTGCAGTCATGCTGGAACAGAAAAGGGCCTTCCCAAAGTGTTCCCACGATTTTGGATGCCAAGAATTGTCTAAAATATCTTGGTACGCTGAAGCACTGAGAGTTCCCTTCACTGGAACTAAGGGGCCAAGCCCAAGCCCTGAAAAATAACCCCACACCATAATCCCCCCTCCACCAAACTTTACAGTTAGCACAATGCAGTCAGGCAGGTAACGTTCTCCTGCCCTCTGCCAAACCCAGACTCATCCATCAGACTGCCAGACAGAGAAGTGTCATTCATCACTCCACAGAACATGCTTCCACTTCTCCAGAGTACAGTGACGGCGTGCTTTACACCACTGCATCTGAAGCTTAGCATTCCGCTTGGTGATGTAAGGCTTGCATGCAGCTGCTCAGCCATGGAAACCCATTTCCTGAAACACCTGACACACAGTTTTCATGCTGGACCACACCAGAGGACGTGTTAGTAACACGCTTGAATTCACTGAGCTCTTCAGAACAACCAATTTTTTCACAAATGTTTGTAAACCTGACTGCATGGCTAGATGCTTCATTTTATACACCTGTGGCAATGGGTCTGAATGAAACACCTGAATTCAATGATTAAGACCCAATACATTTGTCCATATCGTGTAAGTTGTTGGAGGATGGATAGATGGGTGAGTTACTAATAGTTGCTAAATGTGTTTTATGCTTTTCATAATCACTTTTAAAAAAATTGCCTGACATCTACGTGCGCAAGGCTACAAAACTGAATCCTCAGATTCTAGCTGGGCTTTCGGAGCTGTCAGAGTTAGCTTATTGAAACAATGTCCACTAAAGAGAATCAAAAATCCATTTTGCAGAACACATCAATTCACTGAATTTGAGAAACTACAGAAAATTCACCATCCTAAGCACCAAGTCTTATGGCAGGGATAAAAGATTTTGTGGGACAGAATACCAAAAGTACTTTGATTGCAATTTTTTTTACTTTATAGGCTACATTGAACATTGAAATTCTTTGCTGTTGTGTGTCAGTAATGACTCAAAATATGTCTTCATTTAAAGTTATGCTCTGACACCTTACATGACTACACTACCCATCATTCCTAAGCTTCCCTTATACAACTACATTGCCCAGCAAGCATCCCAGCTGCAGGGATTCTCAGACATTGTATGCCAGCACTTCAGCAAAATGCTACTGCATTCCATTCTTATCGCTGCTGGCCTCCCTGCAGGTCTAATAGAGTGGAAATTCCCGGGGTGGATTCCTCAATATTAGGCCCATGATGCAGATTTTCAAACCAAACAAGATGTTCTATCTGGTTTACAGAATATAGTGTAACAGGAAGGGCCAGATTGTAAAGATCGTACAAACTCTGAAAAGTAATCCTAAGGAACAAAGATAGCTTAGCAGTATAACTGCAATGACTCTACGGGAAATATTTCAACTACCTGGGAGTGGATAAGCGTTTACAAACCTTTCTACATCAACCGGAGCAAGGAGTTACGAGGTTCTGTGAATGTGAAAGTTAATGGTATTTTAATTACATGACATATAAGACAAGGACAAGGAAGAAAAGACTGAATGCTCAACTAAGATTCTTCACAAATTCTGCCAGGACTGGTAGTACTCTGAAATTACTTCAAAATTATATTTTTGAAGTTTAAAATGATGTTTTGGGTAAACAATATAAAGTAAGAATTTCCCCCTGGGATCAACAAAGTTTATCTTAGGTAATCCAACATATGTCTGTGCACCCTAAAACTGGAAACAGTGGAGATTTTTCTAGAAAGTTTTTGGCCTGGGAGTAATCTGCCTAACACGTTTGCTATGACCAGGAGAGATTATTCATCTCCTAACTCCGCTACACTAATACTAATAACAGATGAGCTGGTGTGACAGTGCCACCTAATGGCAAGAGTGAGTATCTGCAGCTTTCAAGGAATTTACTGACTCTGGTTTTGCCTTCCATATTCCGTTTCAGTAAAGTGGTCAGAGCCTAACCACCTTTGTTTTCTGCTGAAAATCTATTGGTCAGACCTGTGATTCTCTGAATTGTGGCCTTTTCTAGCATTTTTATTTCTAATACAAAAAAAACTCCAGAATGATCCAGTTAGCAGAAGGCCCTTAGACAGCAATGTTGATAAATAACATAGCTTTCGCAATTAGCATCACTATGGATATACAAAACACAGTGTTCTTTACCTTAAGGCTGTGAATGGGTCTGCTTTGAGCTGCCGTCTTTCCACGGAAGTCATTCTCAAACTGATGTTAAATCTGATTTCAGTCCAAACTTGAGCTTCAGTCCCCAAGAAAGCAAAGAGCATTCAGAAATGGGTGAGTCAGTCAAGAACACAGAAAGGTCAATAAAGGCACCTGAGGCAGGAAAGCGAAGCCCTCTGTGGGAGACATGAGTCATATCCATGCACTTTTTAATTACATTCTAACTCAGAGTTAGTTTTCACCTGCCCACAGGGAGAGAATTGCAGTTATAAGCAGAAAGTATGGGAATAACCACCAAATGATGACAGAATAGCTGGGTCTCTTATCTGCAATCTCTAGAAATTGTTTCTTCCAGTATATCTCCATCCAGATTGAGTGCAAGTTCACGCATACATCACCACCACAGCAGGACAAAAGCACTCCTGCTCTTGGAGAAGTACGGCTCTACAGACACCATAATCCAGCATCCTGCTTCTAAAAATCAGATGATTTTGCTTAAGGAAGTGAGAAGTTCCAAAGGACTAGATGACCGCCACACTTTCCGTTAGTGATCATATTATATGCTCTAGGTATGGTTCGTTCACATGAGCAGAACCGGCCCGAACAGAACACAACTGGTGTGAGGACAAACCTGGGCATTGGATGGAACAACCTGCTTTATGTTGCTGCATGTCCAGTGAGTTTCACCATCCATCTTCAAGGGGGCAGCTTCAAGGGGGCAACTGTTCCTTATAACCTCCCAAGACATCCCTACCAAATCTCTCCCTCCGCGTCCCTCTAAAATAATCATTCAATAAAAGTTCAGGTAGCTTTCATTCAAAAACATAACAAAATAGAATGTGGAAAATACTAGAAGTCACCTTGGCGTATTCATTCTACTGATTTTCCTCTTGCACTATTGTCAGTGACATGGAATAAAATGTGTAATATTAACCTATGTGCTCATCTTTATCACCTGAGAGCTTCTATAAAATGAATGGAATAAAATCTACAAGGTTTTATTGTGAATGGAGGTAGCAGGCAAAGTGTGAATTGGCATTTTGTCTGTTTACAGTTTTTCTCAGTCGCTTTGGTGCATTGCTTGAATCATCCTCAACATTTTCAAAACAGTAAGTGCATTTCTTGAAACAATTTGTACAAACAGCACCACATGATGGATCACCTGTAAAAGCTTGTAACTTTCTCAAAATCCTTAGTTTATCCCTCAAAAGTAAATATATGTCAATGAACTTGTAAGTGCCGTCAGAATGATAAGTCCTTGTGTCATCGTTCACAAACAAGTTGGTCAAAATGCTTAGACATGTTGTGAATAGAACAGTGTACTCTGTAAGTATTTTCCAATGTAAACTATGACAACAGTACAATGTTACACATACTGTACATATACTGTAACACACAAACACATGCATACATATGTACACACTGTAAATATACATATCTGTTTGTGCTACAGTATATGTCTAGTACAGTATATGTAACTGTATAAGGTAAAGTTACTGTATACTGTGAAATGAAGTGGAATACTGTAACATGAAGCAGTGCAGTAAGTATGCAATATTACAGTACAGAGCACACTGTTGAATTACATACCTGTTGTGTCAGTGAAACGTTTGAATGACTGAGAACATGGTTGTTCTCCCAACATCCAGCCATACCCTTCGACCAGCCTCAGCCATTGTAAGGCCATGATTGAGGACATGGTCCACAACTGTGATCCATATTTCATCAGATTCATGACTGTTCTTGGCCTCTTCTACCTCTCCCTCTGTTTTGCCTCCCTACCCTTCCACCATGCAGCCTTACTCCTCTTCTTCTTACCGGCTGTTGACCTTGTTCATTTCCTTGTTGTTCTTTCACTGCCGAGTTGTGACACTGAGTTGCGATCTGTCAATAAATGCTTGCCGACTGAAGGTTCATGAGATGCACCTCTGCACTGTTTTAGAGAACTGGTGGATCACTGGTCGATGTAACGCTTTTGACATTCCCCACTATTGGTGAAAGCTAAGATCAACTGAGAGCAACTGATCAATTCAGGACACATTTAATAAAAATTTAAATGAAAAATAATAATAATAAAAACTATAATAGAAATGTATAGAGAATATGCTTGACCGATTATGAGAACTGATTTATCCATTTTGCATGTAATGATTTATGCAATAAGCACCAGTATAATACATTTTGACCAACATGTCACAAATAATTGAAAATGCAGGAATCAGATGATGATTGTACATAACAATTTGCATGAATGTACCAAAGCATTTGCAATCTGACCAAAAGAACAAGACTGCATTTATAAAGTGCACAAGTGACTCGATGATGTGGCGGTTGTACAAGTAATAAGAATTTCATTTCTAAACGGAGAAATGTATCAAAGCGAAAGAAAAACGCTGTATTGATTCCATGCCCAAAACGCACACTAGAGGGCACTACAATGCCATGTGTGGTGATAGGATACCAATTACAAATTTAATATAAAAACGTCAGCCAGAAAATAGTTTAGACGTTGATGACATGGATTTTAATTCTCAAATTCACACAGAATGTAGCTTTCACCTCTGACTAAACCCAAAGTATTATCCTTCTGTGATACTTGATGGACTGTGTAAGCAGAAGACAGAACTATGGTAAAACACAGAAAAAAAACAGAAGTTCTGGTAATTGCTCCCAAGGCTGCGCGAAATAAGTTTCACCACCTCAACATTGGTGGCCTTCCATTACAACCTGGTCTTCTAGTTGATTCAGATTTATGTTTCGATGCTCACATAAGCATTACTAGAACTGCGTTTTACCATCTACCGAACATAGCCAAGCTTCAGAAGATGCTCTCACTTCATGATGCAGAAAAATTAATACATGCCTTTATAACTTCCAGACTGGGCTACTGTAATGCACTCCTTTCTGGTTGCCCATCTAGATCCTTACATAAACTTCAGCTGGTACCAGTACTAGTGGTGGAATGTAACAAAGTATTTGTACTTCGTTACTGTACTTAAGTACATTTTTACGTATCTGTACTTTACTT
>JAODLC010000065.1:26775027-26786224 GCA_026781145.1 Hippopotamyrus pictus | reverse complement strand
AGATAGATAGATAGATAGATAGATAGATAGATAGATAGATAGATAGATAGATAGATAGATAGATAGAACATGCAGATTTTATTGTGTTTAATTCATTGCAGTTTTAGTAGTAAATCTGAGCAGTTCTGGCATATCCAGAGGGCTGCACATTCCTGTATCACACCATAAAAACCCTATTAAGTTTAGTGTACTGTCCTGCACTGTTTTTTTCCTGCATTTGTGTGTGTGCGTGTGTGTACCCATTGATAGAATGGAATCCCATCCAGGGTGTTGCTTTGTCTTGTGTGCCCACAAAAGGCACAGGTTTGATTTTAACACTGATAGGCTCCAAATCTCAGACCTCCCAGCCCCCCTAAACACACACTGTACTGTTACACAGTACAATATTGGTAGGGTCATGTCTTTACCGTCCTTGACCAAAACTACGCCTTTGGTCCTCACCATAATCCTGTATTGGATAAACAATTAGAAGATGGATGGATGGATGCTTCTTTGAATATTTTCCATACTTTCTTAGTCTTAAGTAGCTCTGTGGCCTAAGCAACAAAGTTCTGGTGTGTACAACATAGTTATTCTATGCATGTAAGCATCATTGAAATGTGGTACATCTGCCCTGTGTGGAGTGAGCATAGATGGGACCTCACTGTGTTCAGTTTCGGGAATTGTTTTGAATTGTTGTTTTAAAGCAGTGCAAAATGTTTAAAGCAGTGGCAAGTAGCATAAACATTATGACAAACTCCAGGGGTGAAGAACGGTACTGCTGATTGGATGATGTGATGGCAGGTCTCACAGTGGCTTCCAATCAGGGCTTTTCCACTTACAGAGTATAATCAAACAAGCCCCCACCCCCTACCAAGCACATGGGCGTCAGCTAATAACACTGTACTGTTGTGCCAAAACAAAAAAAAGGTCATGAGACCACCCCAGCAAATCAGTCCATTATGCATTACGCACTCAAGTATTAACCACAAATTACTACAGGCATAAGTGAGAAATGTTGCTTACCTATTTTATAGCCTGCACATTACTTCAGTATTATACATCAAGAAACTGAACACAAGCGTGTCAGAGGGGCAGGGGGGACCCAATGTGACATTTTGTGAGGGGGACCAGAATTTCTAGCTACGCCCCTGATTGAACAGATTCTTGCAAAGCATGTTAGGTGGGGCCTTGTGTGTGTATTCACATGTAGACTGATGTCCACGGTGAAATTCGCATAACTATCCTCTGTTTGAATAACAGGAGAGGTCCTGACTCAGTGGTAAGTACTCAGATGCCTGAAATATGGGACCACCTGGTGTGCACCATGTCCCAGCTGTGCTTTGGGGACAGTGCATGCTAACCACCCTCTGTGGCAGTGTGATAATGTACAAACATCAGGAGAAATGAATGCAAGGTTCTCCACCCCCAATGGAGAGTCAGCAAAAAGCAAAATAAAACTAAGAAATAGTGAAATGCAAGATCTGTTTCGAAAGGAGTGCCCATTATATCATATTGCAATTGACTGGACATTAAGTAGCTAACGTGACTCTATTGAAAATAAAATGTTGTTACAACTTCATAATTTCATATACACCGATCAGTCATAATATTAAAACCAACTGACCAATATTGTATAGATCCCGCTTGTGCTGCCAAAACAGCTCTGACCCATCAGGGCATGGACTCCACACGACCTTTGAAGGTGTCCTATGGTATCTGGTACCAAGACATTAGTAGCAGATCCTTTAAGTCCTGTAAGTTGCGAGGTGGGACCTCCATAGATCAAACTTGTTTGTCCAGCACATCTCACAGATGCTTGTTTAGATTGGGATCTGGGGAATCTGGAGGTCCAGTCAATACCTTGAACTCTTTTTCATGTTCCTCAAAGGGGTGTACTTGGCCTGCAATAAGGTTTAGGTGGGTGGTATGTGTCAAAGTAACATCCACATGAAAGCCAGGACCCAAGGTTTCCCAGCAGAACATTGGCCAGAGCACCACACTGTCTCCACCGGTTTGCCTTCCAATAATGCATCCACCTCAGATCCTTACACCTGACCATTTTTCCTGCTTCCAACACATCAAGTTCAATTTCTGACTGTTTGCTTACCTAATATATAATGGCGCCTGTCAAGGGTGCCGTTATAATGAGATAATCAATGCTATTCACTTCACCTGTCCTGTCATGGCTGATTGATGTATATTTCACTGTTACAACTTTTAACCTTAATCTGTAAAAAACATCAGTGAGCTAATTATCTGTGGACACTTTGTCCAATGTTAGTTGATTAATTGAGATATATGATATTTTGGAATGGCATGAAAAAATTGTGGTTTTCGATGTTTATTACTATTCATACTTTATCAATACATAATTTACCTCAGAATAATACAGGCAGTGTTTTTTGATGTGGGAAAACGTGAACAAAAGATGAAAATAAAAATTTAAATTCACAATTGTTTCCACAGCCATGACCGGGTTAAACGGTTGTAAGATGGATGGATAGACATTCATAAATGTTGAAAGAATGAGTCCTAAAAATTAAAATAAAAGTTTTCTCATTCCAGTTGATAGTTATTTGGATACTAATGTAATTTATCAGGAACTGTACATCCTCGCATATCCCCCCAAGCAAGTACATTTTGTTTGAACCTTACTAATTACATAGTGGTTATTGTTATTAATCACTTTTATTAATTATTTATTTTATCGGCCGACAGTGACGTGATCCTGCGGGCCTCGCGGTGACGTCCCCGTCTTCTCGCGATATTACGGTGTGTCGCCCAGGCTCGCTCGGCTCTCCCCTCATACGGCCCGGCGCGCTGTGGGACGGCGGCAGTGCGGAGCGCACCCTCCCTCCGCTAGAGAGAGATCGGGAAGCCCCGGGCAGGAGGGGGATGAAGATGGCGGACGCCAAGCAGAAGCGGAACGAGCAGCTGAAGCGGTGGCTGGGGTCGGAGACGGACCTCGAGCCGCCCATCTTGAAGAAGAAGAAGACGAAGGTGAAGTTTGACCAGGGCGCCGTCTTCCTGGCCGCCTGTTCGAGCGGCGACACCGAGGAGGTGCTGCGAATGCTGGAACGGGGCGCCGACATCAACTACGCCAATGTGGACGGTCTCACCGCCCTCCACCAGGTCTGTCTGCCGGTCTTCTGAGGTCGGTACGTTAAAAATGTCCAAAGCGGCACTTGCTGGCCGTGTCCAGTCACCGCGCCCCGGCGGCCAGTCTCGGGCGAAAACGGCAAAAGCCGTTCGCGCTCGAGCTCTCCCTTTGGCAAAGCGAGCGAGGGAACGAAATAATACCAAATGATAGATATATGGCGCCTGACCCGCGGCCGTCGCCGCCGTGTGTCCTGTCAAAACATGCGAGTGTGCGGTAAGGGCGGTTCGGGCGGCGGCACCCGGCGGAGCCGAGCCGAGCCACGGCGGACAGTCGCCTTCCTCAGGCCGGGTCGCTTCCTCTGCTGGTTGCGGAAAGCTCGGCCTCTATCACGGCAGGGTTGAATGGTTAACCGTCTCGGTGATCATTTCAGCAATTTTTATTCGCTTACCGTTTGTGATTACACGGTTATTCGCTGTCAGCTGGCTGCTGGTTATCGCTTGACTAGCACGTCAGGGTTACACCTGGCTATTTTAAAACAGTGGCTAACTAGCTGTGCGTGAGCCTGTGCTATTTTCCCTCGTATATCGTGATCTTGCTGATGTTCTGTGGTGTAAATTATTAGCAGAGATGTGTATATTTTGTTCTTTTAAACAATCTTTACTCTGTTTAAACGACACACCTGCTGTGTTCCGAACACAAGTCGCTCCTATAAATGAAGCGGTAAAACCCAATTTGCGCAAGGTGGAGTCCCGTGTTATTGGCATGTAAGATACTTACACGTATGGCTCTAACCATCACCATACACCCCCACGCATGGAGATGGGTGAGAGTGCAGACGTCTAGCTCCGTTTCTGCGGTGGTATGCACTTCTAAAAATGAAAATAGGAAGCGATCAAAAAGCTCGCATGCATCATTTTGTACATCGGATAAGGAGGAAAGGCCGGACGGTGACGGAGCGCTTTTAAAGGTTGCTGATATGTCAGTAGGTGCGTTGAAGTGCATGTTAGGATTGACAGATCATCCGGAAAGAATTTTTGCTGGCGATTCCTCTGTATCCTTAGTCTGTGGTTAATCTGAATTACTGAAATACAATTGGCTATGTTGTAATTTTGCAGGCCTGGAGGCTAATGGTTGGATAACTTTAATATTATATCCTGCAAAGACTGGGTATATAACCTGTGTCAGATCCCTGCTTTCACTTAATTATAAAGTGGAATTGTGGTCTCAAGCCTGCAGGGTTGTGTGTTTTATGCGTACCTCGAGTTTTGCATGCATTTAGGTGTATGGATGTTTTCTGGCATTTCCTTCTGTAGTCATAACCATGCTGTTTATGTCAATTCCTCAAATTTCCCATAGTG
This sequence comes from Hippopotamyrus pictus, assembly GCA_026781145.1. Taxonomy (NCBI): domain Eukaryota; kingdom Metazoa; phylum Chordata; class Actinopteri; order Osteoglossiformes; family Mormyridae; genus Hippopotamyrus; species Hippopotamyrus pictus. The sequence goes on along the minus strand of JAODLC010000065.1, from coordinate 26,781,784 downwards.
AGTGAACTCTCTGATGGACTAGCCTGCCAACTAGGGCTAGCCCCGTGCTTTGTGCCCTTTTCACCTGGGAGATAATCCATACTCATTGTGATCCTACACTGGGTAGGTCAGATAAATCACGTGTTACTGCTTAAGTTGTGGTGGTTTATGTCTCTTAATGACCACAATAAGATAGAAAATAATTCAGTATAAATTGCTGTTCTTGTCAAGTTTTCATTGAAAACTTATTGTGGATTCATTAGCATTGTGCCTGTCACCAATTTTTGTGTTTGTTTCCCATTATTGTGAAATCCATAGATGATGTGGTGTTTATATTTATACTGCTGAGATACTCAGAGAGATCCTCTCCTTTTTTATAATCCACAAGTGGTTGTGACACAATATTTGGTCCAGTTCTGGAGCTGTTCACCATTGTGTATGCTTGGTGGTTCACAAGTCGTTGCCACACACACACTTTGACTCCTGGGCAGCTTCCAGATGCCAAGGCTTCTGCAGTTTCGACTTGTTTTCCTGCCAGACTGGGGATCTTATGGTCAGTTTTCCCGTAAAGTAGACACGCCTTTGACAAACGTTCATTTCTGCACTGAGTACTTTCTGAACAGGCTGCCGCTTTAAACAGGAGGGGATGCTCTGTTGAATGGGACCTGTTGCCTTTTTTTGGAACTGCATCTGGCGAGGAGCAGTGCAGGGAAGGAATGCTTGAGGCTGCCGTCAGACCTGACCATCTCTGGAGTTGCATAACGCTGTTCCTGTATGCCGTATGTTTGTTTCAGACCATAACACAGCAGCCCAAAACCCAGCTCCATGGCGTGTGTGTATGCAGACGTGCCAGTCCTAGAATCATATGGAGATCCTGATGGTGATCTCGAGGAAAGTTCCCCGGAATCTCTTCATTAAAGGCCAGCCTTCATTGTTGAGTCTGACCACTGCTCTGGGACATGTCCAGGAAACCAGTGCATCAGTTTAAGAACTCCATTCTACAGTGGCATACCTGGCTCAGCATTGTGGAAGTTGTGGGATATATGGATATACTGGCACCCCTACTTTATTTCCTATGTTTAGGAAAAACAGGCCCATATAATGTTAATGTTTTTTTAGGAGACGATAGCCTACCCAGTTTCACATAACATGTTTTTATTGGCTAGGTCAGATAATAATCAGCCTCAGCACAAGTTGTAATGTGTGAAATTGTGCTGGTAAAATAAATTCAGGATACTTACTATGGAAAGTTGTGCTTCTGTCAGGAAACTGTTTCCGTATTCTGCACTTCTAGCTGCAAGTTAAGTTTTTCTGAAATGTATGAGCAAGGTGTAGTGGGTTATGTCTGGTAGTTTTGCTCTGCAGATTGTAGTGGAGGTGGATGTACCTTGTATCACACAAGACTGATGACTCTAATGCAAAAACATAGAGATTTAGCTGTTCATGTACTCAGCTTAAGAGTAGTTGTTTTCACCTTAAGGCTAAGAAAGTAATTTGACACTCAGGCTGTAGTAATGGTGTGTAAATGTCACAGACTCTATGCTCAATGCCAAGGTCCCCCCAAGCCAGACTGTGCCTAGTATTATAATTGTGGGTGTGTGGAATTGGGGTAGGATGGCGATGATGGTGTCCTATTGTCTACATTTGAGAATTCCTCACGTGACAACAGACGAAAAGTGCAACTGCACGGCGCATACAATCCTTGCCGGAATCCCGTGGCCTTGGCCCCCAGATTCATGTGACAGTTGTGTCACTGGCCACTTTTTGCACACTTCCGTCTGTGCACTTTGCCTAGAGGGGGGCCGACGCTCTTTGGTGGCCTTTATCATCCCTGTGCTCTTCCTGTTGGCAACTGTAGCTTTATTTAAACGCTTCTGCTAATGTTATGTAATCGGCATAATGGCTGGTGTGGCTCTGCTAAGTACTGATTTGTTATAAATGCCCTTGGGTTGTGTGTGTGTGTGTGTGTGGTGGGGGGGATGGGCAGGGTTCTTTTCCGTAAGCATTTTTAACCAAGCCTCATCTTAACGTATCAAATTGTTTAACCTGCTCACATAGCTTAGAATGAACAGAATCCATTGTCATAGACTTCGTTGCCCGGAATTGATGCAAGCCCTTTAAAACGGATGCTATACCATTCAAATATGGCACAAGACCTTGTAGGTTTCTGGGATGTCTAGCAGCATGGATGCTAACGGTTTCTTTGGCATCCTTTGACATGGTTGCCATGGGAACAGTAAATTCGGAGGCACGGCTGTGGGATGAGGTTGTCATGTTTTGACTGTTTGCTTTGGTGCTTGCCTGGGATGACTGTTGTTTGGGTTTTTTTTTTTTTTTTTCCTCTTCTCCTGTCTCCTCTCAGCTATACTTTACTGTTTGTGCTGCATGTGACCTGTGCCAGGTGATTTCATATTAATTGTGCCCTGACTGAATCAGAAGATGAAAATGATCCCTTTTCTGGTTCAGGGTGCTGGAGGGCTCTTTTAAAAGCTGCCTTGTCAGTGTTACTTAGGCATCGTTAATCTACAAGATAATTACATCAGAGTTTTGTTTATGCTTTTTTGGTAATGTGCGTTGTTGCAATTCCACTCATTTTCTTTGGATTGTAGGTGCTGATTGGCTGTAGTTGTCCTGTCATTCCTTTTTTGATTAGCGATCACATTTTCAGTGAACATTTTCACAGTAACATGATGACAAGTAAAACCAGGCTTCCACTGGGTATGGGCTTATCTGTATGAATTTTGTGCAGTAACAAAGCAGTATTTTTTTTTTTTTTTTTTTTTTTTTTAAATGATTTCCAATATTTCCAAATGTGATAAGCATAAACTGAAATGATCTGCTTGGCCTGATGTGTCAATCCATACACAGTTGAGTAAATAACACGTATTCTGTGTTGGGTAGATCAGAGTGGTGGTACCCTGGGCTAGATTTTCCACAGCATGCTGAGTCTGCACCCGGCTGTTGCAGCTCTCTTTGTAGGCAAACCAGCAGCAAAACGCCAGAGTCAGCTGGTGAACGCTCTTCTTTTGGGATGATGGCATGTCCACAGCCTGATTGGCCAAGGATCTCTTCAGTTACTCTACAGAGGTTTTTGTGTCACTGTTGCCTTTGACTATCAGTAGTTTTTTCAGGCTGTCAACTTGCCCAGGACATTTGCAGTCTGATGTGGTGGGACGCTAGAAGTTACTGGCTGGCTTTGTGAATGTGAAGTTGATTTTGCAAGGTTGAAATGAAGAAGAATTTCAATGGAAAATTTTTGCCTAAATATTGCTGATAGGTCTGCCTGGAGAGACTCTGTGGATGGTTTCAATCAGTCTCTGGCATGAATGTATGATATCAGCTACAGGAACATCTGTACAGCTGAACACAGGCATGCTTCATTGGGCTAGGTTGTCCTCTGGGCATGACTGTGGTAATTTTAGGGACGCTAATGTTGATATAGTTGATAGTTTTTTTTTTTTTTTTTTTTTTTTTTTTTACCTAAAATGCCACTGTCTGCATATCTCCAGTAGCAGTCTGGGGGGCATTGACACAAATTTAATATGAATTTCAATTTTTGTGAACTGTAGTATTTTTAAGAACTTGGAAGAGAGATGGTTTATGCCCATAGGAACAAAAATGAATGGTCTTTGAAAACCGGTTTAACAGTTGAACCTACAGAACACCTTTTTACTGGATAAATGAATAATGGGCAGTCTGATTTCTTCATTCTGATTTGAATTTACAGTCCTTAATAGATACAGAGGATCTACATGGTTAAGAAACCAGCACTGTTGCTTGACATTCATTTGAAATGGTCTTTGAGGACTTATTAGAGGGTGCCATCTAATTGAATTACTGAAAATAATCCTGCATTTTGTAGCACATGAAGATCAATGACTGATGGTTCTCATTGCTTGGTGCAATTAAGCACCTTATATGTAATCTGTGTGACCTCTTTCAGGTGGAAGTAAAGTACTAATGACTAGGGTCACAAAAATTACAACAGGTTGGAACATGTGTGTGGCTCACACTGTGATTCCAGTGAATGTTTAAAATCGGTTTTAATGTTTCTAAGCTTGATTATTTGCCTGGCACTTCATGGAGCACTGCTGATTGTCTGTATTGAGGTGGCAGTGGAAGAATGAGGGGGAACAGACATTTTGTGAAAATGTAGCTACTGTTGGTCTTCCCGGTCTTTAATACTACCGTATGGGTTGTGAGAGGTTACCAGCTACGTTGACACTTTTCTTAAGTAAACTGTTACGGGGACACTAAGTTTGGGAACACTGTACTGCTGCCTGAAGAATGAGCTGCTAAGTGTCTTTATAGTGAGCAAATCTCTACAGTGAAATGATGGGTTTATGTATTTTTGTCATGTTTGTTAAATGGTTGAATAGATACAGACCATTCTTTGTCTCTGCTGCCTGTGTCCAAGATCACAGCTCATCAGCTGATTGATAATGGAGATGATTTTTATATATCAATAATATGCTTTGTTTGGATGCTGCTGCCAACCTACTTCACTGTTAAAATATCTAAATCTCCATTAGTGCATTAGAGCCCCACTTACAACAAAGGGAGAAGTGGGTGCTTCATGGTATAAGTTTGTGTTGCACTGCAGTTAATGGGGCAGCTCTATTATGCAGCCAAACGGTCACCTATGCTTGATGAGGGCTGCAGTCCTTGGTGTGCTCCTCCTGCCTTGGGGGGGGGTCGCTAGAACATGGGTAGTTGGGCAGTCGTGAGTGTCGTCTTGTGTATCATTTCTGGCCTGTCTCTCTTCATTCTTCTCCACTGATTGGTTCTTTGTATTTTTTTTTCTGTTTCGCTTGTTAGAAAGGTAACTTGCATAAGCACTTCATTAATAGGTGATTTCTACATACACTACCTGGCCAAAAAAAAGTCACACACTTTAATATTCCATTGGACTGCTTTTAGCTTTGATTATGGCAGATTCATCAATGCATTGTTTCCACGTGCTTATGCAAAAATCAACAACATTTATCCAGGTCTGCATTCGTTTCTCGTCAAGAACTCGTATTGATGATAGGTGAGTTGAACCACTCTGTAGTTTTCTTCATCACATGCCAGACTTTTAATGGGGTTAAGGTCAAGACCCTGTGGTGGCCAATTCATGTGGGAAAATGACTCCTCATGCTCCTTGAACCACTTTTTGACAGTTCAAGCCCGATGAATCTTGGCATTATCCTGGAGTATGCCCATCCCATTAGGAAAGAAAAAATCCACTGATGGCATAACCTGGCCATTCAGTATATTGAGGTACTCAGCTGACTTTATTGCTGCATACTGAGTTCTAGTAATGATCCAGTCATTGGCTCTTGAGTACTTTCTGATTTAAATTTAGTTTTTTTTTTTTTTTTTTTGGCCAGGCTGCATATATAAATATTTAAATTAAACCTTCAATATTGTTTGATTCCATTCAGTAGAATTTTGAGTGGCTAAATAGTTGTTTGGTGTAGTCACCATTTCTTTTGAATTGGAGATGCAGGCATTGATTGCTTTGATCTTAGCTGTCATTTGGCAGCCTTGCTGTTTCCCAGAACCACATTGTCTGACAGTCTGGCGCTTCTGCAGCCATACATAAGGATGTTAATGCATCTCTGGATGCAGTGGACATATCAATAAAAGTTTTGCAGCTGACCTGAGTACTTTGTCTTCTGAAATAAAAACTTGTGTGAAGGTGGGTACAAAGTAAACTTCTTTTAAAAAAATTAAAATAGAAAGAAATTGGGGAGGGGTTGATTGGGGCAGCAACTAACAGGAAGTGTGTGTTTGTTTTTTCATTTCCTTAATGAGACTTTGCGGATCAGCGAAGATTCGACCACCACCCCCTCAGCCACTGTTAGCTTTAATCTGCTCATCCAGGATGACCTCTCCCCACCCCACCCTTACTGTTGACTAGCTGCTCTCACTGCCTTAAAAGTGCATGGCCCATGCCTTCGGCTGTTGGTGAGGCCAGTGTCGTGTTGTGGCCCCTTGCAGGCGAAGTCCTGATGACTATCTGTGTGCTTGAGGGGCCTGGTCTGGCCCTGGTGGTGAGGATTATAGTAGCTAGACTCAGGATGAGGTGTGGTAACCTGCCATCAGTTTTGGGGATGGGGGAAGAGACATGCACACATAAACTGAAATGGAACTATTTATATGTAAAGTTGCATTTTATTACAGTAAAGTCCCGTTTTACCGGAATATCGTCTATAACGGATGAGGTCCGCTGGTCCCGGCCGTGCACCTTTAATAACATGCAGAAAAAGCACCGGCTATAGCGGACTCATAATGGAATTTCGCTTATAATGGACAAACAATTCGGTCCCCAGGGCCGCTTTTAGCTGTAGTTCTGTTCAGCTATAACGGACATGCAGCTCCGTCTACAAGGCGTGTGGCGTGCCGGTGATATCGAGATTATTAGTCAGGTAAAGTTAGATTGCTACATGTACAATATAATAATCTATACCACAAGTGTGTCTGCTGAGGTGAGGCATGAGTAAATGGTGTCCTGTAGTTGTGTTCTGGGCATATAGCAACTCTGGATATAACGGACTGTTCTGCCAGGTCCCTTGAAGTCCGTTATAACAGGATTTTACTGTAACAGTTTTAGACAGTTCTTATTCTATTTTAGGGATCAGAAAATAATTTATGTTTTCCAGAACTGCAGTCTTGAGTTATGTTTCCTGCCGCCAAAATTATTACATGACTGAAGTATCAGGGTTCCAAATAAGATTTTCAACTTGATTAGCAGTTTTGCTAATCAAAATTTTCAAAAGTTGCAGTTTGATTA
>JAODLC010000065.1:26741661-26763653 GCA_026781145.1 Hippopotamyrus pictus | reverse complement strand
GCTTCACTCAATTAGAAAAGGGAGTTGTATTTCAAATAAAGTTTGAATCTGAACCTGTGTAGTTTGAATGGGGGGGGTTGCGGGGGGGCTCAATAATGTTCCTATCTAGAAAAGGGGGGCCCTGCAGAGAAAGTTTGGGAACCACTGCTTTAAGATACTCTGTGTACTATATGACCATGACCTACAATGCACCAAGATGGCCGCACAAGGCAATTGCTCAGTAAACTGCAAACCACCTATAAATTGAGCTTTAAGCATACGCCTCCTAGCAGACAAACCATTGGCAACTCGCTTGTTCTGTGGTCAAAGTTTTTCCTCCAAATAGCAAGTCAAAGGAGCAGACAAAGCAAATGAAGGGAATTTTATTTTACTTTGGGGATAATTTGATCGCCCATTGGGCAGGGTGTTGTATTTTGGTAGCACGACGGGAACACTCGATTGTCCTGGGATGTAGGACTAGTGATTTTGCAGGCCCTGTTAAGCCATACTTGAGTCTGCTATATCTAGTCAGTGCTGTTCTTATTTAGTTTGACTGCCTTCCTTGCTGTCTGCCAGGAAACACTACACCTTGGTTTCTTCCTTTTGTCTTCCTCTCCCCTCCTTATCAGCTCCTGTGGAATGAGCAGTGCTGCTTATCCCTTTTTAGATCTTAATTATGATTCGTTCGGGGATTAGCACCTTTTAAGGTAGTACCCCATGTGGGATAGTGGATGAAATGGAGCATGCTCTGATAAGCCATACCTTTTGCTCTGGGAACGTGGTGAAGGGGAAAAGCTTCCAAAGAGCTGGAAAATTTCTGCCATTTGAGCTTGCTAGGGATCCTCTTTGAAGGCAGCCATTTAGGGCGGTGGATAGTGATGTCAGACCCAGAGGAGGTGGGATCCCCACCTGGCTGGCAGTTGTTTGAGCTTGCCCCTGTTCCCCCCCTGGCTCCCCTGTGCAGCGCACTCCTGCTCACGTGGCCTCTGATAATGCCCGCAGGCTTCCTCCGCTCTGACCATGTACGGCACAACGAACGACCCAAATTTGGCCAAGCATTCCAGCCGGCGCACCGTGTGCAGGGAAGGGGAGGTGGCTGCGGACTTGCTGAGCGGTTGGGGTGGGGGGAGTGGGGGAGCTCCTCCTGTGACTGAAAACTGAGCCGTGAGCTATGTGCTGGAGCACCCACAGCTCCACGTTTTGAATGTATCACAAAACCCTTTTGCAGGGCTTTGTTCGGTAGCGTATAGTTTGCAGCACAAAACTGGTCTTCAGATGTTTCCCAGGTACTTTGCCGTGGGTGGCAGACTGACAGATGTTCTTGTCTGAGCGATATCATATACTCTGAATGGCTGAGCTGTACCTGACTGGGTCCCTCCCCCTCCCTCAGTGTTGTCACTGGCCCTAGATCTTCTGTTAAACTGGGGTTGCCCCTCTGTGAGTGTTGACTGGGGAAGTTCTTTGCTAGGCTCCCGTATGAACAGGGGTTTCAGTTGTTCAGGGATTTAAATGGAGGAGAATCAAGCACAAGAATTATACAGCCAAATCCGTCAGACCAAAAAAAGCCTGTTTTTCCACCCTTTCCTGAGACATTTATATAACCAGGTAAAAGTTGCATCTATTGTAGTTAGTGATGCTTTTGCAACAGCTTCTCTTCGAAGGGTGAGGGTGTTGGTCTTTTTGGCCTCAGCCACATGAAAATGGGATGCCCAGGTTTTTGTGGTGGTTTCTTACAGTTCAGGGTGGGGGGAGTCTTGAGTTTACTCCCAAGTTCCCCAGAGGTTCGTGATGCACAGCTGTCTCCCCAAAGGCAGGTTCAGGCTTTCTCTTCTGCCACTGTCCTAGTGCAGGGACTCAGCTGGTCATACAAAAGCACTGCGCATTTCATCACTGCCGTTTAATTTTTCGCTTTGTCACTCGGCTGTTTTTCCATTAACTCACTAGAGTTTTACCCGTTTTAGACTGTTTTCGCTTAAATAGTTTAGGCGTAGAACTTCATTGCAGCTCCACTTTTCCTGGCCATTAACCAGTTGCCAGCAGCCTCTTTGCATCAATTGGAGCAACATTTCTCCTTTGTGTCTCTGCAGGCCTGCATTGACGACAACGTGGACACGGTCACCTTCCTGGTGGAGCACGGTGCCTGTGTCAACCAGCCTGATAATGAGGGGTGGATCCCTCTGCATGCGGCCGCTTCCTGCGGGTATATGGACATCGCTGAGTAAGTGTAATCCCCCTGGTCAGATTCTTCACTCTGTTACAGGGTATTGGGTCAGAGCTGGTGTGAAGTTCCTGAGGGGCGGAGGTGCCACACATCTCTGTGGTTTAGCTGCGTCTCGAAGCCGCTCGTTTTATTCTCCGGCGTTGCTTGGGCTCCAGATGGTGTGAAAGGCAGCCCAGAGATAGATGTGTCCACTGGCCACTATGGTTTTTTTAAAGGCTTGGATGGGTCTTGTATTCTGGTTCTTCCTCTGAGCTCTGGTACTGCTGGCTAGTTCCTGGTGGCACAGGTGAAATTCTCAGCTGAACCCATGGTTTTCCCTGCTGTGCCATTGGTGAGTTATTTCTCATGAAAAGCTGGGAGTATGGGCAGCAGATGAGTAAAAACTAGATACGAGTCCCTCCAGTTGTTATCTGTTTTGTGCTGTGTTTGATCTGTATGTGAAGACCTCGGTGTACCGTTCAACTTATAGGGTGTCTTGATTTTTGAGCACCAAATGCATAGACGCCCATTTCTCACATGTGTTGATCACTGGACTAAAATAAAAGCTTGCGGTTCTGAACGGGTGTTAAGCACATGTGGTTTCCTGATATGCAGCCCAGCCCAGGGGGGTGGTGGTAGCGATGTCTTTGCAAATGGGGAAGTGTGTGATAATGTGTGGAACTAGGCAGGCTTGATGCTTCAGCTCTCTGCTCTCAGCAATTATGGTGCTGCCGTCCCAGGAGGGGCTGCGCTTTTGTGCTCTTGACCTTTATTGCAAATAAACAGTGGAATGTAATAGATGGAATAAGGAGTCAAGAGTATGACAGTGTTTTTGCAGCTGGGACTGTGTTTTGATACACGGCTTCATATGTTTTGTCTGATCCTAAAATGGCTGGGCTATTTGGAGCAAAATGAATTGCGCAGAAATCTTGCCGACTGTGGCATGACCGCCCAAGAAGGCTGCCGGTTCGCCGACCCCGATCGTCCGATAATTCCGCCATAACCTGTTTCTCCCTGCGGCGCTGCATTTCCTAACAAGGGGATCTGGGTGTCGGGCTTGCCGGATGGTGGTGGGACCCAGAGAGCATCCTGACTTTGACGGAGCCCTCCACCCAGACCCGCTTTCTAGCCGATTTACTGCAGAGACATGAATCTGGTGTCTTTAGCAAGGAGGCTGTGCCTGTAGGTTGTGTTCTCATCACAACCAGGGTCCATTCAGCACCGCTGGGTTACGCTCAAGTATCCACTACCCAGCACTGGGGGTAATGGGGCTCCTGAAGTCATTCTGGTGTGACGATCGCATGCTGTTGCACACTTCCTTCTGTAACTCTCTTCCCTGTGGTTTTATTGGTTTCTGTTAGGTTAAACCAGGTAGTGGTCAGCAGGACACCGTAACCTGATCCCCCATGTACTTCAAAGCCTCTCTTCCTTTCCTCAGGTTAGCACTTTAAGGTTTCTCCACGTGGGGATAGTTAGTTACACTGTAGATCAGGGGCACCCAACTGTTTTCCCCGGCAGTCAAAATTAAAGCAGTGACATAAAGCTAAGGTCCACTTGCCTATAGCCAGACATAAGTTTCATGGAGTGTCCAGCAGCCTTTCTGATTTCAACAAACCCGTAATTTTTTCCAGTGGTGCAGGTGGGGGGCGATTGATAAAAATTTGCTGAGTGGGGTAGGGAGAGGGGTACCAGTTACGCTGAATGGAGTGAATTATGGAGGCTGAATTGAGTAATATGGGATATGAAGTTACTGTAGTTTGACCTCTTACTCCATATGGTTGTTCGGCTTGTTTTGCAGTTGAATGTGATTTAATGCTGGATGAGGTACCCAGTGACTGGGTCAGCATGGCTCAAGGCTCAGACTTGTGCACGTTTCATCCCTGAATGTGAGGCATCTCAAGCCTTTTCACAAGATTAGAAAATGTATGGCAATGTCCTGCACCGCCATTATCACTGTAGTGTGGCTGCAGCACTCCTTTGCCATACGCAGATGCAGAGGCATGTTTTGTGCTACCACAACCATGGAGTCACCATGAGAGCCGTGACAATGTGCCTGTATGGTAAGTCCGTGGACCCAATGACCGTATGCATACGGTGAAGAGTCTTTCAATGGATCAGTCTGTACTGGTTTATAGGTCCCAGAAATAACTGAAATACTGTGCTTTATTTAGGAATAAAAGCAGTTTGTTTCTCTGGTTTTGGTATGATCTGGGATAAGCGACATACTGGACTTTGTGAGCATGGTCAAACGTGAAAATTATTTTCTGGGGTAGAAACTGAGTAAAGCTCTCAAAGGAACCAGAAGTGAATAATTGCAGGTTTTGAGACTCAGATTCTGAGCGGGATGTGAGTATCAGTAACCAGGTGCCACGAAGGGGGCTTTTCTGGGTGATGACAGTGCTTTGGTCCGGGGGGGGGGAGCTTCCATTGTGACTCTGTGTGCGCTCTAACTGGATTCCCGTTAGACAGTGATGAGGGTCCGCAGGTGAGCACCTTCCTGTCTTGTATGTGACCGCGTGCAGAGTAAAGGTGGCTGCGGGCGTGAGTGTGTTCGCTTAATGCTGGTAAGACCATTCAGCCAGGGCCGAGCCGGCTGATGTTCCCATGGGGCAGCATATGGGCTTCCTGGCTTCTCTCTCTCATCTTTTCGGTGCACGTCTGGACATTTTAACGGTGTGTTGAGGCCCGGCTCCTGGCTGCACGTAACGCTCTCCAGGGTTGTCTTTCAGGGCCGTGTTTTCTCGTGTCTGATCTAAATGAGGAAGTGGGGCACTTTTTAATAGCAGTGACTGGTAGCACTGCTCCAAACTGAGCCAGCTCCTTAAACCGACAGCGCCTTTTAGCAGCAGGAGGTATGTCTCTGTTTCCCCTGTATCTATCTCTTTAACTGTCCTTACACAGAGCCCTCATGTGGTCTGCCTTGTAAATACCAGATTTTGCGTCATTGATTGATCACCCCCCACCCCACACTCTAAAATAAATAAATAAATAAAAAAATAAAACCGTGTGCAAATCCCCCTAAACTGTCCTGTGTCCTCTGCAGGTATTTGATCAACCAAGGGGCCAATGTGGGCGTGGTCAACAGCGAGGGCGAAACCCCACTGGACATTGCTGAGGAGGAGGCTATGGAAGAGCTCCTGCAGAACGAAATCAACCGGCAAGGTACAGCCCCGCAAGAAGCTCCCCTTGCAGTCTCCTCGCCACAAGGTCTCGGCCGGGCTTGTCCCCAGTTGCTCGCATGGGGAAAAGCCTTAGCGAGCTCTGTAATGTCGGTACAGACAAGCAGATGTTAATCTCTGTGCAGAGTAGCACTAATTACCCCCCGCTGGCCTGAGCACGACTGAGTACACCTGAGTAAGGAACAGCGATGCACCCGGGTGCGCGCGATGAGGGGAATGCATGATCGCCTGCTCGCTTTGGATGAACCTTCCGGCGTCCAGCATGCGCGTCGGAGGACGGAGAGCCTCTAGGTGCCTTTGCCATCGGCTGTCATGAGCACGGCTTACTGGCTAGATGTGAAGGCTCCAGGGACTGAGCTGTGGAGACGTGATCTTTCATCTTGGTATGTGCTGGCAGCACCTGCCGCCGCCGCTTCCTTTCCTGCTTTCCTTCCTGGTTATGCTCAGATCGCCACTTTTGTTCTTTCATCACTTCCTGTGTTCTGAGGCCCGGTCAGATGGGAGGTAATGACCCTGGCCGTCTGTCTGCTAGCTCGTTTCGCCCCTCGGGCTCACAGCCCAGTGTGTCTAGCCTCCGCACCTGTCAGCTTTTGTTTCATCAGGGCCTCGTTGGAACTGCTTTGGCACGGGGCACACAGGACAGACACTCACGGGGTCAAGACCCAGCTCACCTCATATGGCGGCGCGTGTGACCGGGGCTGCCTGTTATCAGCCGTCATCTCTTCAGTGCGGTGGAAGTTTTATTTTTGGGTGGCCTGTCAGGGCTGCGCAGAAGGCTGCGCAGACGGCAGCTTGGCCGATCAGCAGCCGCGGCCCATTTGAAGCGGAGATGCTGCAGCGGCCGACCGTCGCTCAGTTTTGGCTTGGGATTGCGTTCAGCTGCCGTTACGTAAGGCCTCTCTAACGTGGCTCGTGCGTGCACTCTGCACGCCGAACGAGCCTCGGCCCAAGGCCCAGGCTGAATTCTTGAAGCCAGCCAACTGTCAGTCCCTCTGAACCAGGGGCGGGGGGTAGCCGTCCCTCTCGGAATACCTGCTGTAGGAGAAACCAGCCTCGGGCAGGAGGCCTTAGGGGCTTGGCCGGTAGGTCAACTCGAGGTTTCCGTGTCATGACTGAAACATGTCAGCCCATTCAGCCCCCCCCATGACTGATGAAGAGACTGTAATCCAGATGTCTGTGATTTACGATGCTCGCTGAATCATTTTTTGTTTATTTGTGGTTACCATTTTAATCCACTGACTTGGAGGATAAGCTTATCAGTAAATCTATCAGTAAATTATGATGAAAATTTAATTTTTTAAGCAGTGAATAAGGCCAGCGTAAAGCAGCTGTCGGCGAATAACGAATGTGCGCGTTTTTCTTTTTGAGAGAGGACATGGTCAGGTGGGTTTGAGCTCTCCTTCCCCCAGTTCAGGAGGAATCTGTGGACAATCAGAGCTCTGTCAGTGGATTTGTGGTGGAATCTTAACAGCTCCCCCAGGAGACAGCTCCCACCCCCCAGCCTGCTGCCGTTGTTCTTGCATCGTTCCGTCTGCCTGCCCTTTCAACCATCGTCAGGCGAGCGGACTGTCCACTTGTCGCCTCGCCGTACCTTGGAGACTTGTCGCCGTGGTTACGGTTACAGTTATCGCCGGTGAATAGGTTACAGGTCAGAGGCGCGTTGTATTTCTAACACGATGCATTAGGTAGAGCTGCTTCGGATGCCAGCCATGAGCGTGAGGGTTTCTGCTGGTCATCAGTTAGCCGGAGGAGACTAGACTGAGCTGTTTGAGGAATGTCTGGTCAGGTTTACATTTCGTATCTGAACGTCGTACTTTACCATGATTTACTCAATGCGTCTCTTTGCTTTGGCTGAGTTTCCCACACTTTTGTCGATAGGTGAATCTGGGTTGTGAAGGGCCATAACGATGAATAATTTCCTGTCTTGTACCGCAAAGACAAAACAAACAACCTGGCTGAAAAGTAAGCGCATCTCAATCCCATCTGTGTGCAACCAGCTCCGTGCCCTGGTGCAGCCTGGTGCAAATAATTTATAGCCTAGTTCAGAGATGAAGAGTCCTCCTCCGCCTTTGTGAGTCCGTCAACGATAGTGCTCCCCCCCCCTTCACGTATTACTTGCATGCTGTTCAGTGCTTCGTTTTTCGTTTGGTACGCACAAATGAATGAATATTTACTGACACAAGTGGAACATAAATTCATAAATAGATGTTTAACATGGAAAACATTATGCTAGATGTGGCTGTAATTTGGTTACAGTTAATCCTGGTTACCGGTAGTCAAAATTGACGGTTTGAGAACGTTTTGGTTTCGCAGTAAAATATACCAGCGCTGGAGAGCGAGTAGTTGATAAGACCAAGAGTGCTTTTCTACTGCAGCAAGTACCATACGTTTGGGACTTACAAAATGGGAGGCAGGGTATTTTGTACTGATTTTTAAAAATGGAGTAGTCCTGTATTATAGGGCTTGATGTGTGATGATAATACCAATATCGCATATTAAGCACATACAATTCTTTCATCACAAGGACCGGGATAGCTAGGTTCAGATCTGGCTTTTTCATACTTTCATACTTCATACTTAACATGGGGGTTTAAGTTTTGCTAAAACATTTTTGAAAGTTAACCATCCTTGCTTTTGCATGACCGCTGCATGCGTTCTCCGAGACGACAGTCATAATCATTTTTGTCCTTGCTGTAGGGCTGCCCGATTAATCGTAAGAAAACGCGATCTCGATTCACACCTCTTTGCAGTCTCGGGTCGCTTTTTCACCGTGCCAAGTACATGCATATAGCGTACTGTCCTAGCTATGTGATTTTGTTGCAATAAATATCGGGGTATTTATAAAACAAAAAAAAGAGTTCATAAATTTCTCACAAACCCATCTTTGTGTGATTTAAATGTCAAGGATGAAAATGAAATTGATTGTCTCTGAGAACGTATGCAGTGCACATGCAAAAGCAGCGGAGGTAAACTTTTTAATCAGATTTTTAAATATATAAGAATCTATACAAGGAATAATCATTAAAACTGTAAAGCTTGTTAAGTTTTTTTTTTTTTTTCTCTTCCCTATGATAGTAAGAGTAAAAATATTGTGTCGAAACTTTAATCCCCATGCTATAATGTCTGTACAGAACTGAATGTAAGAGCCTTATTTTAATATAGCTGACTAGCAGTGTAAGAATTGTATGTACATAACATGCGATGGTGATATTAATATCGCACATCAACCAACCTTGTATACCACAGCCATTTTTCAAATTCTATCCAAAATACCCTGCCTTGACATGTGATGTCATTGGGCACCAGTACCAGTTTTTCATGCCAGTGGAAAACCAACTTCTTGAAGTACCGTACTTTCTTGAAGTACCAAAAGTTCGGTACTTGTTGCAGTGGAAAAGCACCCTTTAAAGGAATGCAGGACCCTAGCTGCTTTGGTACTTTAGGTACTGGTACTCAGACGGAAGTCACTATAATGGGGAAAGAACCCTACCAAAAATACGGCACCTGGTAGCGTGGAAAAGCACTATAAATCTGTCTCCCATCTCTGCTATACCACACTCTGTTATGTTGCTGTTAACACATCCAACATGCTAACTAATTTAAGACAACATCCTTCGAATGTGTGCATGACTGGAGCAAAGCATAAATAGTCTCCCCTGGCATACAGATGTCTATCGTTACAGATATGCGACCATACTCTGTAGTAGAGAACACAGGATTTGGACAGAATTTAGTTTATTCTGATTATGATTTAAATTTTTTTAACCAAGGATTTGTTATTCAGTCATGTCAAGACACATTCCCTTTGGAATGTTCCTATTTGTTTTCCATTTGAATAATAAATTTCAAAACTAATTCTGCTTTGCCTGCTATACTGAAATTACACCGAACCATGAACTTAAGCCATAGTTTGCACCAAGCCATGAAGCCTGTGTGCTGTTACACCCCTACTTTTCACCCCCGGAGTGTTTTTGTCACTCTGTCAGTCACTGATTCTCAGGACGTCAGAGGAGCCGCCACATTCCAGGTCTCTGAGCGCCGCTTACATCATCGTCGTCCCTCTTCGACTCTCCGTACTGCAGCTGACATTGTGCCGCCACCCTACGTCCAGCATCCGCTCATTAGCTATGCTTGCCTGACTTCCTCCTCCTCCTCCTCAGGAGTGGACATCGAGGCGGCGCGCAAGGAAGAGGAGCGGGTCATGCTGCGGGACGCGCGGCAGTGGCTCAACAGCGGACACATCGCCGACGTGCGGCACACCAAGTCCGGGGGCACGGCCATGCACGTGGCGGCGGCCAAGGGCTACGCCGAGGTTTTAAAGTGAGTGCCGCTCAAGCCACAGGCCACGTCCTTCACTAAAGTTGCTCTTAGAGACGGGCACCAGGTTAAAGCTGCTGTCTGGTTTTCAGGCTTTTAATCCAGGCAGGGTACGATGTAAATATCAAGGACTTTGATGGCTGGACTCCACTCCACGCAGCTGCCCACTGGGGAAAAGAGGAGGCCTGTCGGATCCTGGTGGAGCACCTGTGCGACATGGACACCATCAACAAAGTGGTAGGCCGGACTTGCCGTTCCCGGAGTCACGGCCGGGCGTATGGGTGCTAGGTGTCAACATGCGCCTCTTCACAGGGTCAGACGGCGTTCGATGTAGCAGATGAGGATGTTCTTGGGTACCTAGAGGAGCTGCAGAAGAAGCAGAACCTGGTAAGGGCTGTGTCTTGTTTATACTGGAGAAACTGGGCCACAGACTTGCTGGAGCTGTGTGATCACGTGATACAATTTAAAATGTTTTTTTTTTCTTTTCTTTTAAACAAACCCTTCTCCCTGAGTCATTCTGAGAATTTCGTTTTCATTACAGCTGTTGAGTGAAAATCCTTTGATCAAAACCAAGACAACGGTGGAAAACAACCAATCGCAGAAGCTCAAGAAGTAAGTCATCTGGCCATGAGAGCTGGGCCTCGTGGGAAAATGATCCAGGGATCAGTGGGGACAGGAAATGGCCGTTGGCTTAGCATCGGGGGGAACTCGCTGTCGAATCTGCTGCGGAAGCAAAAGGGCCTGGGGGCGCTCCCCACTGAAGCCGCGTGCATGTCTCTCCCAGCAAAGAGATCCTGCTACCGGAATCGGAGAAGAAAGTGCCGTGCATCGACTCCCTGGAGCATGAGAAGGCCGATGAGGGGGAGCAGGAGGGCAAGAAGGACGAGTCGAGCTGCTCCAGCGAGGAGGAGGACGAGGAAGACTCTGAGTCGGAGAATGAAGGCGGTACGTGAGCCCGGGCACAATCCTGCTGTTCGAGCCCACATTTGGGGATGGTGGCCAGGTGTCGGTCTTAATGTCAGTAACGTGGAGACTTTGACAAAGGTTTTCTTTGTTGACATGCTTTCATATTCCGTCACCTCTCCCCCCCCCCCCCCCCCAGACAAGAGCAAGCCATCAGCGCCTGTTGACAATGGCAATAGCCCCGCTGCACTTCCAGCTGCTGCCACGGTCCCACCCCCCTCAAGTACCCCTGATCAGGTGACTCCCACCTCGCCTGTCGAAAAGGTACGCTCAAGGTTCATACCTCTGTTGCAGACCGCCCCCAAAATCATTGCCAGGAAGGGAATATTTGTGTAGCGCGATTTCTTACCAATCGTTTCTCATGCATTCTCAAGCTCGATGAGTCCCTTTGTGAGGAAGAGCAGGCTCTGAATAATTTAGCCAGCTGGGCAGTAGATAAGGCTGTGCATCTCTAAGCATATCCTGATGCATAAAGAATATGGTGTTTCCTGGTGGTAAATCAGTGCTTGTTTTTTTTTGTAGAACTGCAATGAAGCAGTTCTTTACTTCATCACCCATATTTGCTTCATATGACTAAAGACGGCTGATTCTATGATTTTTATTTTAATGGGGGGGCGTAAGTGGGGCCATAATTCACACAGAGAGGGGACAACCTTACTGGCCAGTGATGGGTTTTATTAGTGACGGGAGGGGGCATCGGTGGCAGAGGGACACAGTGCGTGTCGTAACGCCGGTTCAGCTTGGAGTAAAGTGTCCGGTCAGCTTTCACTGAATCTCTGCTGCCATCTGCAGGTTGCATGCGCTCACTGTCGCTAAGCATGCCGCTCAAAGCACGGTCTACGGCTGCCTGTGCTGTCAGAGCGCCCGCTGCCTCTGTCAGCCTGAGGGGGCGGGGGGGTGTGCGGGGGGCCACGTTTCTCACTTCCTCTATGAACTGTCTGTTTTCTCAGCTGCTGCCTCCTCCTGTCGGGTCTCTCTCTCATCTCTGCTCTTGTCTTGATTGGCTTTAGTCTGATTTTATTACTCCGGTCATGCCTGTGGCGTCGGAGCCCAGCGATCCTGCATTATGGCGCCAGAGCTTGCGCAAAACTGGCATTTCTCTTGTGCCCAAAAAGGCTATGGTGAGGCATTGGTGTGCTCCCAACTTGTGCTCCCCTCCTTTCCTCTAATCACCAACTTAAACCTCCTCTGAGACGAAACTAACCCGAATGTCTTTCTACTCGTGCCCCCCTCCCCTGGCTCATAACGTGACTGACAAACCTGCTTTCTGGCACCCGTGTGAAGCCGGTTTGCTCATTGTTAATTGGCGCCCCCGCGTGGTGGTTTGCCGTCGACGCGCTGGCCCTATGGGGTCGGCCTGGTTTTAAGCAAACGCTCGCCTGCATGGAGACATTCAGGTCTAGTTGCGTCTGCAGCTGCCCGTCCAGCGTAGACGTCGGGTCAAACCCGCCAGCCCCGCAAAGCAAGCAGGAGTTTGGGCAACCAGGGGAGCCGGTGCGAGAGGTCGCCTCCGTGTGACCTCTGGCCCTGGTGATGTTCCGTTCCAGCTTGAGGCTACATCTCAAACATTTTTCCATTTTCACCACCTATACGACCCGGAGCATCTTTACCTGGGTCACAGTTCACCTCCTGCTTTGCTTTAATCTACCCCCAGTGAAGTGCTCTTCAAGCTTGGCTGAAGCTTAGCCATAACTGTAGTTTTGATTCGGTTTGATTGCCCCCCCACCCTTTTTTGCTAATGCGAGGCCTACTTTCGAATCCCCAACCCCAGATAGCCCCTCCTTCCGGAAAGATGTCAGTTAAAGATGAGGACTGCAAGGACGAGTCCCCGGCCTCGTGGCGTTCGGGCCTGAAGAAGACGGGCAGCTACGGGGCCCTGGCGGAGATCACGGCCCGGAAGGAAGCCCAAAAGGACAAGGACGCGGCCGGGGTGATGCGCTCGGCATCCAGCCCACGCCTGTCCTCCACTCTGGACAACAAGGAGAAGGTGAGGGCCATTGGCACCATTATCGTTCTCATTGACCACTGGACCAGAACTCATTTTATCACGAGCCGGCATTTAAAGCTGCAAGTCGACTTATCCCGTCCAGTCCTGGTGCTCCCAGGCTAAGCAGCCGCGTTAACGCGCTGGCCGTCTGTCCCGTCTGCAGGAGAAGGATAAAGGAACACGGCTGGCCTACGTGGCGCCCACCATTCCGTCGCGGAGGCTGCTCAGCACGTCTGACATCGACGAGAAGGAGAATAGGTGAAGGGAGAGGCTGCTCACGCACTCGGGCATGAACAGTGTGCACGCCCTTCCATTGTCAGTCACCTGTGCCTTCATGCAGACACTGCAGCACAGCGGATGTCTCGGTTCGAGGTTTACTTAAAGGGATTTTTTAAGGACTCCCTTTCAACTTCCCTTAAAGGGATTCTGCATTTTCGTTAACTCGCTCATCATTAGGATATAGATGACTTCTTATGAGCAAAACCCTTTCCTAAGGGCTAGAATCAGATGAAGCACTTCACAGATTTAAAGTCAATGTTAAGGACGTGGGCAGTCCTCAGTAAAGCGGGGAGGCCCAGCGCCCTCTGCCGGGTGGAGGAATCCGGGTGAGCTGCCCCCCGCATGCAGCCCACGGTACTATCGTACCTTCTGCTTCTCAGGGACTCGGCTGCCGGCCTGGTGCGTAGCGGCTCTTCCACCAGGAGGCGCTGGGAGGACGACGTCCGGAATAGCGAGGGGACTGGCCCCCAGAGCAGGGCGCTTGGCTACCAACGCAGGTTTGCTGCTTGTTCACTCTGGCATCCGCCACCAGGGGGCGTGGAGGGTTTGGGGTCGTGTATTGCCTCTGACAGCAGATGTATAAATAAGCAAACTAATCGCCTGTCCCGTGTGCGGTTAACCTGGCAGCTGAGAGCGTAGCGGTAGTCGCTGCTTCACCTCTGCCCTCGCTGCGCTGACCCCACTCCTCGAGGGCCCCTCCCTCCTCCCTCCTGGTCCAATGAGAAGCAAGGGGCGGGACTGTTGCATTTTGCGTGTGTTTTTGCATTTGCGCTAACGTGCCCTTGTTCTTTTTGGCTCTGTGCGCATGGCAGCTCCTCCCACTCGCTAGCAGTGGGCCGCAGTAGCGGCGTGCGCGATGCCCTCACAAAGTCGTCGTCCTCCTCCAGCTTGGAGCCCGTCTCCGGTAGCGCTAAGCCCTGGCACAGCCTGTCTTACAGCATGTATAGAAGGTAGAGGCCCAGCCCGCTGCCCGCTCCTGTTCACGGCCATGCGCATAAGCCCGTGCTCTGTGCTCCTCCTCCTGCTCCTTAGCGTCATGCTGTCGTTCGTCTCCAGTCTCCTCCGTTTGTCTCTTCCTCATGTATGGGAACGTCGTTTGGTTTTGTGCAAGATATGACATTTTTACATCATTTGTGTTGTGTCTTATGAGAAAATCACCTCTCGGGTTATAGAGAGAAGCGTTTTCTCGCTTTCCTGATCTGCTTTCTGCTCCCCCCCCCCCCCACCACACACCCCCCCAGTGGCTCCTTTGGCCGGAGGTACGATGACCCCCTCGCTTCCAGCACCGCCTCCTCATCCTCCACCTCTTCGTCTGTCACCTCGTCCGGTGGCCCCCGGGGCGTGCTGTCCAGCTCGGGCTCCACGCCCTCCCCCGCCCCCTCCAGCGTGACCAGCAGGTGCGGAGGGTCATGCGACATGGGCCAGCGTGTCGCGCATGCCGTCTAGCGACGCCTCCTCAGATCGGGTGCTGCGTGTCTGCCTCACGCGGTACGCGTGTCTCTGCCTCCGGTAGGTTTTGGCCAGAGGAGAGCGCTGAGAGGGACAAGGAGCGGGGGAAGGGGTCAGCCGCCATCATCCCCACGGTGCTCAACACGACCTCCACCACGGGAACAACGCTGAGCTCCGATAGCCGGGAGAGACGCAGGTGAGGCTCTTTTCTATGTGAGTGTTTTTGGGAAATGATGGTCAAGCTTAAGCAGTGGGAGTGAGCAACTTCCTGGGATTTACTGTGTGACCATATACCTGTGTGACTCCCCTTCCGTCATTTGCTGTCCTGTACCTGTTCCAGTGAATAGGCCTCCGTTTGGGCCAGTTACCACTGACATGGCCGCCGTGTCTGGCTCCTTGATTGATTATGAAGGCTTTCCCTGTCGCTCATCGACTGGTTCTGGGAGTAACAGTGTATTATGGTGTAAAGTCAGTGGGCAGCCATCACTGAGCTACTTATGAAGAATAATTTGGTCCTGACCAGTGTACCTGATGGTTGGGGTAGTATTGTGGTGGTCAGGCTGTAGGTCACGCCAAGCTGACAGGCTGGTCCTCAGCACCATGCTTTGTCACGTGTCAGCATGGCTGCTTGGCCATAGGTGGATCCTTTGGTAGGAGTGGCTGTCATACTGACAGCAGTGTGTGTGGCAGGTCGTACCTCACTCCCGTCCGCGACGAAGAGTCCGAGTCGCAGCGAAAGGCCCGGTCCCGACAAGCGAGGCAGTCTCGGAGGTCCACACAGGTGAGAGTCAGTCCGTCCAATGAGAGCTCATAAAGGAATTACACTGCTCTGTTCATGTGACTGTTAGCGCTAGTGACATGACGTTGCTCATATACCATCACGACAGTTTCGACTTATAGTAAGTCTTTTGCACATGCTAGTAATAACCACTCTTTTAGAGCTTAAAAAAAGCTTACAAAAAATAAAGTGCTCTGCTTTGGACATAATGGGTTAAAAATTTGGGTTAATGGGTTAAAAACCGTTTGGTGTTTTGGGAAAATTGTTTTGCAGTTTTGCAGACAGCTTTGTTGCTTTCTGTCAGAAATGGTACAAGTGTCAACAGAACCCGTTGCCATGGCGCCCCTCGGCTTAACATATCTTTAATCGTGACCTTGCAGGGCGTGACCCTGACTGACCTTCAGGAGGCCGAGAAAACCATCGGCCGGAGCCGCCCCACGCGGACCCGAGAGGAGGAGCAGGAAGAGAAGGAGAAGCAGGACAAGGAGAAGCAGCAGGAGGAGAGGAAGGAGGTGGAGGTGAAGGAGGACGACTACAGGTCCAGGTTTCGCAGCGATGAGGTTGGTGACCTTGCTCTCTGCTCTGGTAACGCTGATTTTCGATCCGACTAAATCGGCTTCGCGGTTCTTTAGCCCTCAGCACTAATTTTCTGACCCTCCTGCAGCGTTACCGACTGGGCAGCACATCTACAACCACGGCCACGACTGCCCTGAGCACCACGGTGACGTCCACGTCCTCAGTGTCCTCATCCAGTGGCCCCTTGTCCTCCAGCTCCCTCAACAGGCCCAACAGCCTATCAGGGATTAGCTCTACCTATGGACGGGCCTCCAGGGAAACTGAGAAAGGTCAGTCACTGTGTGTGTGTGTGTGTGTGTGTGTGTGTGTGTGTGTGAGTGTGAGTGAGTGAGTGAGCGGGTATACCTTACCTTATGGGGACACAATGTCCCCACAACGTGATGTATATCCGTTTTTTTTTTTTTTTTCTCTCTCTCTCTCTCTTACGGGGACAGGTTTTCTTGGTCCCCATAAGGGAAAACTCAATTTAATAAAAATCTGTGACTGCAATGAAAAAATTAAAAATGCAAAAACTCTTGTATTTTGCTTGGTTACTTATGGTTAGGGCTGGATAGGGGTTAAGGTTGTCATAGTTAGCGTTAGCATGTTTCCCATAGAAATTAATCAACGGTCCTCGACGTGTGTGTGCGTGTGTGTGTGTGTGTGTGTGTGTGAGATAGACGCCCTATACACTCATTTTAAGTAGGAGGTTCTCATGCTTATATCTTTGAGATGGAGAAGACACCCGGAGTGCCCTTAGAGAAGTATTTCCCACTCTGATCCTCGAGGATCCGTCTGGCAGGGAGCTGGGAGGGAGCTAAAACATGGACTGACTGTGGGTCCCCGAGGACCGGATTGGGAAACGCTGCCTTAGATGATTGGTGGAGAAAATGTAGAGCCATATATGGCTTTTATGAAGCATTTCACTTTAGGGGGAGGGGGTGGCCACTTCAGAAGGGAGAAGCACATGGTACCTGGATTATCTCTAGTGGTGGTAACCCATTCCAGCCCAAATTTTAGCTTTTATTCACCCCTCAGTCACCACCTGCTACTAGGAGTCCCCTAAAAAGGACTGACTTACATTCTTCACGCATAATGTATCACCAGAATGCTGGATGTTTTGCCTTTGAATTATAGTCACTTAATAAAGCATCTTTATAGGAAAGTACCCTTGGATGTAGGAAAGGGATTGGAAACAAGCATGACCTTTAACCTTCTGCTTAATCGAATCATCGCTGAAGGAGTTTTAGTTCAGTTTTCTAATGCTCCGCCACTGCCCCTGTCTTCTGTTACTCCCAGAGGCCGATAAACAGGAGGAGAAGGAGGGCGAGGACAAGAGCCAGCCCAGGTCCATACGGGAGCGACGGCGTCCCCGTGAGAAGCGGCGATCCACGGGCGTGTCCTTCTGGACCCAGGATGTGAGAGCTCGCCACTCCTCTGCCTGCAGGGACGGGCCCAGCGATTCCTCCCCCCTTGCCGCTCTCATTTACCCGCTCCTCTCATTTTAGAGCGACGAGAACGATCCGGAGCAGCAGTCCGGTTCGGAAGATGGCAGCACCCAAGACGAGCCCCAGGTGAGCATGTGACTGCGGTCTGGTGATGCTGCGACTAGAACAGCAGCCTCTCTGGGAGGCCTTGGCTGTCTGAGACAGCCTCGCGTAGATGTCTGTCACTAATGAATTCTTCTGGGCCCAGCCTTGTTAGACCTTGTAAACCAAGATATTTTTCAAATAAAGGGAAAAGCTATTTGCAGTGCCACACCCCGCCATGTTTCCTGTTTGGATTAGACTCTGGACGCTCAAGAATAGGCAAGGCGTGATCGAAATGGCATGCAAACGGGCTTCTCTGCGCGACTCGGAAAGGCCCGGCCTCACCACGAGTGACCCAGCTTCCTTCATGACACGCCCAGCTCGATTTATGTCATGCAGCCTTTCAAAGACGTAACTAACGCTTGCTGCTGTCCGCCAGACAGGTCTCTCAGCAGTGTGGCCGCTCACCGTCACGAGGGTGGGAAAGCATTTACCGGCTCATATTTAACCGTGTATTTGTGTTATTTTAAGAAAATTTGTATACTTGGCAGCAGAAATGTTTCCTTGACCGATGACCTTTTTGCCAAACTTGGAGCCCCCTGTCATCATTCCATCTGCGTGTTTATCTGAAGCGAAGCCCGTTGGTGTTGCCTCGCTGGAAAAGGATGCTGCATAAAACAGAGCTGAACTGAAAATGCTGGAAATGTTGGACATGCTTAGAGGCTGTAGCGTGTGTTCATGAAAGGGCAGGCAAGCCTGCGTATTCAATATGTAGCCTGTGGCATTATGGGTAATTGTTCTCCTTTTCTTTTGCAGAGTGACCGACTTCTGAGGTATGTAAGCAGCCCTTAATGCTCACATTACTGATGCTTTTTCCTTGTGTAAAACACTTCAAAGCTCTGGGTATTCTTCCACTAGAGGTGTTGATGGTTTATGTGGAGGATGGTAAACAGTGTGCCCCCCCCCCCAACCCTCAGGAATGACTCTGGGAGTCTCTTGTCCACCAACCGTTATGACCACATCGGGAACAACGGGAGCAGGAGGCTGTATTCAAGCAGGCTAGATAGAGAGGAGACCACCGATTACAAGAAGGTACCTGGATTGTTTTCTCAGCTCACTCTTCAGTAAGCTGCAGCATTTTCGTGCTTTACCCATAATTCTTTGGCAGCTGTCTGTCAGCCGTATTAGACGCTTAGACCATAGTATAGCTAGCTTACGCCCTAATACCATGGCTTCCCGGACTCACCGCTGCCGTGTTCACTCTCCCCTAAGCTCTATGAACAGATCTTGGGTGAAAACGAGAAGCTGAAGGCGCAGCTGCGGCACACGGACCTGGAGCTGTCAGAGCTGAAGCTTCAGCTGGAGAGGGCGACGCAGGTGGGCTGCGGACGGAGCCCCTAGCTCCAGATCCCCCAACTCGACATCACTGCTCTGCCATAAGTTCCTGTCCTGGCTCACACACACACTCGTTTGTTTGCAGAGGCAGGAGCGATTCGCCGATCGGTCACAGCTGGAAATGGAGAGACGGGTAAATATTTGTTGTCTTGACGTTGGCGTCTTCAGACGCTGATTTAAAATGCACGAAGAGCAGAAAGGTGTTGCGTTTACCTAGCTGCGTGTCTGTGACGTGCCTCTAGGTGTGTACCCTTGCTCTTTGTTCATTTTTCTGTTAGCGGAGATCAGACTTCATGAATCCTTTTCCACATAACCTGTTCTTCTGCCCTTGATGTAACAGACTGATTTATGTCTTAAGGTCACAAGCAAGACCCAATTTCAGCCAGGTGGTATGGTCTAACCTAACTTCCCTCAGTGCTTTTGAGCTTTCCTGCAAGCTGCCAATTCACCTCTAGCTCGGGCGGGAGACCCTGCCGTGGAGAGCCACCAGCTCTGTCCCGCACATAGGCTTTTCAGGCAGCGTGTGTTTTCACCGCCAACGAATCGGCCGGGCCGCGTTCCTGTCCGCCGTGTGTCTTTGTGCAGGACTGTGTACTTCCCACATGTCTGCGTGGTCCCGCATGGCCTGGATTCGTTACTTTTGGATCAGCACCTTATTTTCACATCTAGCTACCTTCTGTTCACGTATTGGCTGCATGAAAGGTTTTACTGGTTTTTACTGGATCGGTTGCCGTAACCAGCCTCTCAAAGTTCACGATGCAGAACCTATTTATTCCCCAGCACTGAATTTTTTTTCAAGACCGTTGCTTTCATATGTTGGATTGGACACCCAGAACTGCATGAATACTTTGGATGGCAGTGAGATTTCATGTCATAGCTGCGGCCTGTGAAGGCTGACAGTTGTGTGCCATGTAAACCAGCCTCACAGCCCAGCTCGCTGTGCTCAAAAGGCTGAGTTATTCACCAGTGTTTCCCCTGCAGGAAAGAAGAGCACTTGAAAGGAAGATCTCTGAGATGGAGGAGGAACTCAAGGTACGTTTTATTGCTCCTCACCCCACGTGAATGTCCCGTGAGACCAGTGTGTCTCTGCTGGTCATGTGTATCATTTATATATCTTTTGAATGCTATAATCTTAATATGGTTGACCAAAGACCGACAGAATGGGACTCCTTACCCTCTACTTCACAGTCAGTACAGACCGGAGACGTTTCGTTGCTTTTGGCTAGCGTGTTTCTGCATTGGTACTTTAGTGACCTCAGCTCTGCTGAGAAGCTGATTGGAGGAATGCACGACAAGGACTGTACGAAAATGGCGACTCCTAGGAATGACTTCCCTCCTGTATTTTTCTTACGTTTGACTCCAGGCTGCTGCGTTACTCTCACGCCTTCTGTCACAGTAGGGTTCAGCTTGTCTTTTACTCCTGAGTATCGCAACGTGAACCCGAGGTTGAGGAACCGTGATCATGGCGGCTAGCCGGTCAGCCCTTACAGTAACTTTAACGGAAATTACGACACGAGTCCGCGGATCGATTTTACCTCTCGGCATGGTGTTTGGAGAGAGCCGGGCTCTGAAGATGCCGGGGGCTCCGCACCAACTTCGGGCCACCAAACCGGCTAGCAGACCTCCCTTCCTTCGCCTGACGGTCGTCTGTGTTCTGTCTGTGTGCCCCTCCCTGCTCCACACCCCTCCATCTCCCGCTCGCCCCGTCTCTCTCCCGACGGCCTTCCCATCTCATCCCTGTCTGGTCTCCCGCAGAACCTCCACCAAGTAAAGCAGGTCCAGGCCCTGCGGCAGATAAACGAGCGCCTCGCGGCCGAGAACAGGGCGCTGGCCCGCGTGGTCGCCCGGCTCTCTGAGTGCTGCAGCCAGCCTCGCGCCGCCAACTCGTAGCTACGCCCCCGGGCCGCCAATTTCTCTCGCTCTGTCCGCCAGCAGACAGGCAGGTGCCGCCCCCCCCCCCCACCCCGACTCCAGCTTCTCACTAAGAAGCCCTAACCTTAGCCTGAGCTGCTCCCGCCTCGCCTGATGTTCCTGCATGATACCATGTTTTAGCTTCATTCCTCTCACCGCCGCTTGGCCAGCAAGGTCATCTGGTACGCTGCTGGCTTTTGTGAATTCAGGATACCTCTTTGCATTTTAAGGAGCTATAATGTCATGTTCTTAACCCCTCTACTGCCTGCTGCCCCTAGCCCTGTAAATTAGAGTCCATCACCTTAATCGCCCATCAGTTTCCTCAGTGCTGGTGTCAGATGACTCTGTTCCTATAATAACTCCTTTCAGTTCCTTCTTCCCCTACATTTGAAAACTTCTAAAGTTTCTGTTTGCCAGAAATACACTCTATTTAATTAGGCTGATATATTTCCATAGTTGATCAGTAATGCTAAATGCAGGGTGACTTGCAATCGCCGAGTGATTTTTAACCCTGAGCTCCAGGTTGGTGATGGGTTTCTAGTGGACTAGCCAGGTAGGATGCTGGAGGCCTGAGCTAAAGAGGAGGGCAGCAGCATCTCCAGAAGGAGCCCCGTTGTCACCATGCAGGCAGCTTCTGGCAGTGTCTCGCTTCAGTCAGCTTCAGCTCATTTAGAGAGCATTAAGGAGCCCCTCGCCAACGGATGGTACAGCAGGCACTTATACATTACATTGCAGTAACACTAACCTGCATGCCAGTGACTACCTCCAAGACTGACTTCCGGTGATTTAAAGTCGGTTAAGGGCCAGAAAAAGCCTGGCCTTTCACTGGGCCGAGATGTCAGTGTTGTGTGGTTCCTTACAGATTAAAAGCATTAATCCTCAATTGGGACTTTGTGATTCATGTGTGGAAATTGCTCTGATGGGCTGTTCAGTGGAAACTTGCTTCCTGATTCCAGTACCACTGTTGCGTCCTGCTGCACCTGCAGATTCGTTGGAGGCAGAGGACAGAATGAGGAGAATCATTGTGTGTTTATGTGAAGCCGTGTAAGCAGGGTGAGCAGTGTAATATCTAGCCGTGAGGCCACCTGTGCGTGCAGATGACGCGTCTGCCACTGTGTGGACAGAGCAGTGTGACGCAGTGATCGCACTGTGTCTTGGCGTTTTCTGCTGTGCTGCACGACTAAAACCCAGTGTGTGGTTGCAGCGAGGTCCGGCAGAGCAGTGCGGCCCGGCCATGTTGGGCCTGCATGGCTGTCCGGGCTGCCCGCCTATTTCCCGAGTTGCCCCGTAGATAACCGTTGGCACCCTCGGCCCCCTGCTGGCCACACCCCTTTGCCGCATCTCTGATTCTCTTCTCCCTCCGTCTATTTTCTTTCAGATGCTACCGGACTTAAAAGCAGACAACCAGAGACTAAAGGATGAAAATGGAGCCCTGATCCGGGTCATTAGCAAACTGTCTAAGTAGCTAAAC
>JAODLC010000065.1:26717595-26733771 GCA_026781145.1 Hippopotamyrus pictus | reverse complement strand
ATCTTGCTTAAAGAAGGTCTGATTGTGATGCCAGTTTCCCACTAATGCACCTGTAAAGAACAGACGGTGAACTACAATATACTCCATGAACAACGAAAGTCCATCAAGCAAAGACCTTCCAGACTAGCATTTCCATTACACTGATGGCTGCAGCTATACAAGTTATAGCTTTGCTGAGGTAATATGATGAAAAGAGAGTGAAAATAAATTCCTTTGCCTTTCCAGTAACATTTCATATGTGCAGCTACACCGGAACATTATCGTGCCTCTTTCCCGGCGTGAAATAAGGTTTGAAAAAAACAGATTCAGTGTGGTTACATCACTGGGCTTCTGAGGAACTGGGTCCAGAAAGACATCTCAGCTCCAGATTGCAGATCATGGGCCTGTCAGAGGGAAATATTACAGGGGAATAGCATTCTTTTTTCCCTGTGAGGAGTTAATTACAGGCTCAAGGTACATCTCATTAACTTCAAGCAGGGAATCATTGCTCCAAAAAGAACAGGCTGGAACAAGACAGGATTTTTATGGTGTGTTAAGCAAGAGGGCTAGCTTCTCCTGCACTGTGCAGCAGAACTGCATTTTTATGTCCTGTTTCAATACCTGTATGAACGAGAAAACAAGATATTATTAAGACTTCCTAAAAGTTGCCCAAAATTGCTATTTGCAAAAGCATTCGTTGATGATGGTACTGTTTTCATCGTTTCATTTTTTTTTCATAATTAGCCTGATTTTTGTTGTATCGTAACACTTTCTTGTTTGCCCAGTCTGAAAGCTGACTTTTAGATTGACTTTGGAGTATGTATAACTAGCCTATCCTAAAACTCATTCACTTTATAAACGCGCAATTCTGACGTGGAGATCCCTTCTAAAAAGATCTGCGTCATTAATAGGGGACATTTCTCATACGGATACGTACAGATCTCTACCACGGCTCGTAAAAACAACATAGAATTCAGCTGGTGATTTCATTCAATTCCGTATAATATAAATGGAAATATCAAAAGCAAACCGTTTTTATTCAGTCCATTAGGTCGCACTAATCAGTATATTACACAGTCTTGTACTTCAGAATTCAGTTAAATAAATGTTATTTGATATTGTCTTGTGTGTCATATAGTCATAAATTATAATAGAAACCGAGAAAACAAGGCGCACATTTACAATAATCGAGATTGCGAAACGATTCTGCAGAAGTGGGATGATCAAGTGACTCAGGTTGGATGCCAACGGGACGAATAAGCCCGAAAGGAGTCTCCTAGCGTGACTGTTCGGCTCCTTTCGTGTAGTTTCGGCTCTTCCCGCTGGGCGGAGGGGAGGGGAGGGGGCGGGGCTCCTGCTCGGCTCTTTCGCGGCTCGCCGTGACTAATCGCGCTCTGCACTGGGCTCCGTTTCGCTCCGTAAAACGCTGCTCACCTGAGAAATCAGCGTGAGCTTCTGATCTCCAGGTAAAACCGTCCGGGCTTCTTACCGCTGCGCTTTCTGCTCCTTTAAGGGCCGGATACCGACTTTGTGCAACTTGCCCAACATTTCCCTTCTTATTCGGGAGAGTTGGTGCGGTGTGGGGACTTGCACGGACTTGCGCCGATTAAAGCATTGCAGACTCTCCAAGTGCTGCTTTGCTTGTGTTCACCAGAGTTTTACCGCACATAAAGTTTATCGATCTCATAGAAAAGGGGTAATTGTATAATTCAGCCGTTATTGGCGCATTTGTACTATTTACCATTTAAATCATCTGGGGTGTTGCACAAGTGTGCGCAATATTGTAAATTGGTTTAGGAGTTACGAATAAGAGGGGATCGATTTTTTTTTGTTTTAAGACATCATAGTAAAATTAAGCAAAGTGAACAGTTTAAAGTGCTTAGATTGCCACTATAAACAACATCTTGGCGTAACATGGCAAGCGGCGGATTTAGATCTAACTCAGCCACGGATTTTCTGGAGGAATGGAAGGCGAAGCGGGAGAAGCTGAGGGCGAAGATGCTGGGGGACATCGCCGCCTCCACCGGCGCGTCCCTGGGCCCCCCCGGCAAAAACGAGGCGCGCATCGCGGCCGCGGGCTCCGAGGCCAACGGCGGCGGGAACCTGGAGCGCGGCGGCTCCGCGTCCGTCCTTTACACCCCGTCCCACGCCGTCCTCCGATCATCATCGGCGTCTGCGCTCAAGAGGCCGGACGACGAGCCCCATCAGGTACCGACCACCAGGACTGTCGATCTCCAGGGCGGGGGTCTGAAAAAGACACCCCAGGTCGAGAAGTTGCCCGGTACCCCGCTGGCAGACGGCGGCGTTTGCAAGGAGACCGACCAGGACAGCCCGTCACCGGGAAGCGGCTCCTCCGGTAAGGGCAAGGATAAGAGGAGCTCGGGGCCGAGCGCCCGGAAGGGCAAAGGGCAGATCGAGAAGCGAAAGCTGCGGGAGAAGCGCAGGTCCACCGGGGTGGTCAGCATCCCATCCAACGAGGTGAGCCCGGCTTTCCCGACACTTCTGCTGCACCATTTCCTCCTGATGCTGTTACAGGAGCAGATTAATCTGTTTAGTACCTCGGTTTGTCAGAGCTTAACTCCAAATGAAAAATACACAAGCACAAATAAGCTTTTTTTCTGGGGTCATGTGTTTATTAATGTGAGAGACAAAGGTTTATCCCTGCGTGCATTTTGACATACATTGTGAAATATGCAGTGTTGCAAATATGAAACACGCGTTTTAATCTTGTTCCATCCAATAGTGGATTAACATGACTTGCACAATGTCAATGAAGAAAGAAGATATTCCTGGCAGTTGGATCTCTGTGATTAAAATGCCCCTCCCCCCTCCCCCAGCTCTGGATCTCCCAGTTAAGCCACTAATAGTCTGATTGTGTGGCAGTTTAGGTAACCCATGTTTAAGTAACTATACCAAGGCATGTATGTGGAGCACATGCTGTACTCCCAGGGGTACGCTCCTCCCCAGGGTCTGGGTGCTGCGTCAGGCAACCTCAAACTGCTGCCCTCTGGCCAGTTTCGCTTGGAGCCGGACCAGTCCCTAAGCGTCCTGTCATTAGCCGCTCCGCCATGCCAGAAGCTAAGCGCTCGGAAAATGTGCGCATGCCAGTGCGTTTGGGTTGCATTCTGCGAAAGGTCCTTACAGAAATGCGCAATTATATTCTGCGGATTCTAACTGCAGTAATGACCGTAATTTTTTTTTTTTTTTTTTTTTTTGGGGGGGGAGGGTGGTTTATTGGTAAACATACTCACTGTTCTGAATCCCCTCGTTTCCAAAAAAGGGAGAGGATTAGAGAGTAAGTTGCCAGAGAGACCCTGTGCTTTCAGGTGGATCGGTGGAATGCGGAACAACCTACGGGAAAGCTGGGAATCATAGGCAGGCCCAGTAAGAATGCACAAATTCTCAAGGTGGTGTTGGGGAGGGGGGGGGGCTTTCTGGGGCAGTGAAAAGCTAATTACTGCCTTCCTGTGTGGCTTCTGAGCATCCCTGCACAGATTCTCCACCATCCCAAACATTCCGCGGCAGTGTCCGCTTTTATCCGGATGGAGAAATGCCCGTTTCCCTCGGAAACCTCCGACCTGAGGAAGAATGTCGGATGCCATGAAACGGGCAGGCTTAAACGCACGGCTCCGGATTGTGATGTGCGATTGTGATGTGCCAACCTCCGCTTTCCTCGGAAGCCGGTCTCTGTTTTACTGCACCAGATGTGCCTCTGAGCCCTACTTGTCTTGGGGATAGTCAGTGAGTTCTGAAGCCCTCGGGGGGGAGGGGTATGTCTTGCACAAGACTGCCAGCTAACACTTTGTGGAGAACTGGATTTTCCTGATAAGTGTTTGTGGATTTGCTGCTTCCTGTGATTATGTACTCCAGATCTCTGACAGTGGCCGTGGATGTCAGCTTGCTTGCCATAGGACAGAAGTGTCGAATGCCTTTACGTCCCAAAGTGGTTGAACAGCTTCTTTAACACTGTTATCCCATTTATCTCCTTTAATTACAAAGTTCTGAAGTACTACAGATCATTAGAGTGAGTCATTCCTCACATAGGGAATATATAGAGCAATGTGTCACCTTCTGTGTCAGTTGGATATTTAGTATGTCCCACTAGGTGACCTCTGAGTAGTGCTGATGTTTGACTGGGGTGTTACTTGCATGCTGAAGTCTATGCTCATGCAGTGACCTTGCAGCTCATGGCGTGTGATGTGGTGGGGACGTGCGGAGAGTAGTCATGGCGATTAGTCACTGGAGGACACACCTTCAGAAGGCTTGTTGGTGCTTCTGTTTCGAGGTCCCATCGCTGCAGGCATTTAAATGCAGACTGCTTTCCTGTGTTTGCGGTCTGTGGGCCTCACAGGCCGAAAGATTACTGCCCCCCCCCCCCCCCAATCTGTACGTATTTCCTGCTTGTCACTGAGGCCAAGAGGCATTGCTGTCGCTGGCCGTAATTGGGAAATGGATTTCGGGATCCTGATTTGGGCCTGGATGTCAATGGTCCCAGAAAGCTGGACAACCTTTACTGGTGAGAGAATTGGTGATGGCCCCCAGATTTTTGTCTTTGGGAGAACACCGGTGACTTTTTTAATGTGAAGGGTGACCTTTCTTTTTCAACAGGCCTGCATATGTTACTGTGACCTGAAGGTCATTTTTAAGCCCTATTAAGTGGCACCGGGACATACCAATAAGCGACTTCACACATGGAATTACATTATGCAGTACTGGTCTGAAGTCTGGACAAACCTGCTTTTAATACATTTGTCTGTGCCTTAGCTATGTTATTCACGCTATAATGAAAGACCTTGAGGCAAGGTCCTTTATTATAATGTGAGGTGTGTTTTTTTACTTTACATACCTTTTGGTTCTTTATTTGAAAATTAAGACTCTTACTTTGTCTTTTGTGGTGTAACTTCATCTTCATCCATTTCCAGATGTGACCTTTGTTCCTCTTGACTAAAAAAATCTAACTTTTTCTTCCTCTGTTCTTTATCACCGCAAAGAACAATTTAACATTTTAACACGGGCACCATATTTCACCAGAGGTATGGGCATTAATTTTCAAGTGCCCGTAATTACACTAATACGAGCCCATGTTTCATCCTGTATCTCCACCGCAGATATAGGTAATGATTCAGATCGGATGTGATTTTCTACCCCCGTACAGTGAGTGAGGTCTGTTGGGGGTGGTCTGTGGATCAGCCGGTGAGGATGCTGTATCTGTGATCGGAAGGTTGTTGGCTCAAATCCCACAGTTGATAGAGTGATTTCACTGCTGGGCCCTTGAGCAAGGTCCAACTGCTCCAGGGACTGTCTGAGCCTGCCTTAACAATTGTACTTTGCTTTGAATAAAATAAACAGAATCAGCCAACATCAAACTCTTACTCCATGTGGCCCAGTAGTGTAAACGCACGTGTGCAGGAACGAGGCCATTTCCCGTCCCAAGAATGGGTCAACCAAGTATGAATAGGTGTAGGTATGTTTCATGTGTGTGTGAGGTAGCTCTTTATGAGGTGGAAGCTGCCCTGGCTTTGCCTTGACAGCTCTCTGCTCGTCCTTGTGTTCTCATTTACTGCGAACGGCCAAAACCAGCCCGAAGTTCCAGCACGTGGCCGTGGACTTGACTCACTTTCGTCGCTGGCTGATTGAGATGAAACGAAGATAATAAGGCACTCGCTTCATTTTATTTAATTTTCTCTCCCCTTGCTTTTATCGGCTCCTCTCGGAGCCCCGGCAGCTACGTCTCAGCGCACATCAAAGTGGAGGCACCAATAAAAAAGGAGGGAGCGCAGAAGTCTTGGAATGTAACCTTTAAAGAGGCAGGATTAGACCGAGGCCCTTTTGATAGAATCCTTCACCGTAAAGCCAAGCTTCCTCCTGCACCGAGGACGTCTCCGTGGTGGGTCCCATGGCGCTTTGAAGTGGGGGCCCAAGCAGGAGAAGGCCTTCTGGGAAATCTTCCACAGTCAGACAGAACCCCCCCCCCCCACGCCTTTTGAAGTCCGCATTGAACCGAGGGCCACCTCTCCTTTCCGGACGCCCCTGCCTTGGTCACTGTGCTGAAGGTGGGTCTGACAGGTGGGTCGAAGCAAATTGGATTTCCCAGGTCCCTGGCCGCCCGGTTCCGGGCTCTGTGGGATGCGCCGGTCCAGAAGCACGAAGCAGAGGTTTGGGAGGATTGGTTTCTGCTGTCCGTGGAGCTATGCAGGGGAGAAATCATGGTGAGTTCGGGCCTGGTAACACTCGAGGCTGGAAGGTTTCATGGTTCATTATGAAGAAGATGCTGCGTTTTGTTTGGTTGGCCGATACTTTTATCCAGTGTGACCTCCATTTATGAGACGGCAGGATCAAACAGCCCCAGAAGCAGTAGGGGTTAGGAGCCTTGCTCAAGAGCCCAGTGGTGGCATCGGTTTGTCCATCCTAGGATTCGAACCGGCGACATTCCGATAAGTCACAGCATCCTCACCCAATGATCCGCACACCTCCCCAACACTACCACCGCTTTCTCTTTGGCTCCCTTCTGCCGCACACCCCCACTTCAAACTCAAACACGTCGCGGTGCCTAATGGCCGTGACATCTGTGCTCTGCTGCTTTTACAGTCTGCGCGCTGACCAGGAAACTGCGATAATGCTAACCGGTTTGCTGGCGAGTCTCGTCCTGACGGGCCGCTGCAGCCGCTCTGAATCCCGTCGGTTTATTAAGCTCTGAGTGTTTACGTGATTGAGGTAATGGTTAAGCAGTAATCCTCCTAAGGGCTTAGGGCTGGAATTCGGATCTCTGCTTCGGCCCTGGGGGAAGGGGGGGGTCTGTGTTAATTAATCATTTGTCCTTTTCAGCTAAACGAGGTGAGTGTGATGCTGCCTGTATGTCTAGTCAGGATATGAGCCAGCTGATTGAGTGTCTCCATCTCCCAGCCGTCTGGTCCAGGGCAGCAGGCCTCGTAAATGGGGGAAGCGTCAGATGGGATGGTCTTAATGACCTGTGTGGTCGGGGCTGTTTGAAACGCTCAGTCTTGGTTCCATAGGATCACTAGGTGAGTCCTGGCAGTGCAGATTTGGAAAGGCCAGGTCTTTCGTTTAAGATGAACCTCATTTGACGTCCTGGTGCACTTTTGCTGGAAGCTGTTTTTGTGCTCGGACTGTAAATGTTCCATCACCGGGCAACCAGGTCGGGGTTTTCGGAGATATTATAGCTCGCGGGGAAAAGGTCAACATGCTCAGAGAGGTGGGGGGAGGGACTCGGAATCCGGCAGCGGAGTGGGGGGACTCGGACGCCACAAAACACATTAGCATGTGGAAACCTGAAGATTCAGACAGAAGACAAGGACCACATTCTTTTAGATCAGGAGTGGCCAATCTTATCCACAAAGGGCCGGTGTGTATGCAGGTTTTCGCTGCAACTCCCTAATTAGGTCACTAATTAGAGGACTGATTGGCTGATGAGTCCTCACACGCGGGTTTGAACAGCTGACCTAAAGGTTATCCCAAAAACCTGCATACACACCGGCCCTTTGCGGATAAGATTCCCCACCCCTGATCTAGGATGTTCTTATGGTCTTCAGGAGTTGATGATGTTGATGATAATGATTGTTGTTGTTAACAGCTATTATTCATAATAGTAGTACTAGTAATAGTTGTTGTAGTAGTAGTAGTAGTAGTAGTAGTAGTAGTAAATAATATTAATGATCATGATGACGATGAGTAATTAAGCTGTGAATCATTTCTTTCAGTGTGATTTGCATGTTTCCTCATGGGTTAGGAGTTCCCTCGTTTCCCATGTTAGATCAGCTCACTCAAAGCCCCAATTTATGCACATCACTCTGCGTGATGCGACACAAACAAACTCGTAGCACGAGGCGGTAGATGACTGTCGTTTGCGAAAGCTTTAGCACAGATGAGTCGCTCCTGACTTGTTTTAAGGAACGCTCTCGGTAAGAGATTTGTTTTCGGTGTCTGGAGAACAAATATTTCTCAGGAATTTCCAAAGTGACACGGAATGATTATTACGGGTAACTTTAGTTGATGTGGAATGTAGAATGCCTTTGATTATTATTATTTTTTTTTTTTAAATAAAAGTTTTTGGTTTAGACATTTATTTATACGTCCGCTCTTCACCCGAGTGCTGCTCCTTGTAAATAATGAATAGCTGTTTGACAGGAGGTATGCAGTCGTGTGGTCCTTATCCGTTTAAAAGCTCGGCATCCTGAGAGATTCGGCATTTTCTGCCTGCACCTGCGTTACAGCCAGAGCCACGGGCGCTCATGTATAAATTCATGGAGGGCTCTCCTTCGCCTCGTAATTAAATCTGTCAGAAGCCGCGGCTGCGGATGATGCTCTGTGGCTGCCTGGTTTGATGGCCGCAGGCCTGATGAGTGTCTGCCCTGCCGTGTGACCGGAACCACTGACCCGTGCCTTAGTGGGTGTCCCTTTAATCAGATGTCCGTGTCTCGCTCAGGACCGTGGTCTGAAAGGGGACAGATGATGCCGCGATATTCCTTACACCGGGATGTAACGTTATAGCCGGCCTCAGTGTGGGAAGTGTCCACTTTCTTTGTGGCACGTGAGACGCCGCTTGAACTCCGGTCGACCCCCTTACCCTGTAAGGATCAGAGTGACATAGAGGCACCCCACCTGCTTCCGGGACGAATGAAAATCCGTAGCTCTGGCGAACATCCTCTGATCATCTTCACGCCGATTGACACACATTCTTGTCAAGTGCCTTGAGGCATTGTGAGGTATCGTGAAAGGCGCTATATAAATATGAATTGACTTGAATTTCTCCTGTGGCTGAGATTGAAGCTGGGCTTTAGTCGGATCAGGAGTGTCCCAGTTTCTCCGCTCTGTCCCTTTAGTCAACGCTCAGTCATGCTGCATCAGCGTAGGAGGGATGGATGCCTGGGCCTATAAAGCCTTCATATCCCTTGAAAAATAGAAATCCCTTTTGGCACTTCCTGTCTGAGGAAAGCGTGCATCATGGGAGGAGTCCTCCCGGTTTTTACCGCAGTGAAGCCGCCGGTCACGTTTCGGCTTGCTCCGCTGGGGCGAATCCTGCCACTTTTCCTCCCTACCCCGCCCCGTGGGGGAATGTTGTTCGGTGGCCCTGGCTCAGACGGCTCCGTTCCTGCTCCTTCCTGCCCGACAATGGGCCCCCATTCATGGTGAAGAGCGCCAGAACGGGAGGCTTTGTCTGGTAAAATCCGTCCCCAGTGTCGTCAGGCCGTGCCTACCGGACAGGTAATACCTCTCAGCTTTGTGGTGTAAATTTTCCAAACAAAGGATTCATCTAGTCATTTTTTTTAAATGCATTTTCCACCTCTAACACACACAGGCAGTATTTGTCCATTCACCGTCTTCCATTTAGCTGGTATAAAATGGCTTGGCAGGTGATTCATATGTCTGGGCCATTTTTCACGTGTTTCACAGATAGTGATGCTGACTGCTAGAAGGCATGGAGCTACACTCATGACAAATACATAAAAATTATATATCATAGCCACATTTTAGCCTGCTTACTGCCTAATGCATCGACTTCTGCATCTGCTAGTATGGACAGAGATGGTTCAACTGAGTTTAAATTAAGGTTGGTATAGAGTATGGCCCTTGTCCTGTTTTTTACATGATCGTCCCATATTGAGGAATGAAATGCCGTGTCCTGTTTTGAACCGATATGGGGTGCGTATTCTCTACCTGAACTCCTATTCCCCAAATTTTATTGCCCCCCACCCCGCCCAGCATATTTTATCCTGAGGGAAGTCCTCAGATTGAAAGAGCTTGGTTGGCATGACCTACAAACACATTCTAAAGTCTCACTTTGCAAGAAATTATTAGTGAGACGGAGCCTCGCACTTATGTAGAATATTACCAAAGTAATTTTTTCACTTTTTAAAGTTAAATCGTGGGCACATTTGTGTGTGTGTGTGTGTGTGTGTGTATATAATGTGTTATGCTGTTTAATGTGTGTGTGTGTTTTTTATATATATAATATATTATTACTATTATTATTATTATTATTATTTATTATTTATTATTATGTCATCTCTGGAGCTGGGTGTGTTACCTACCATTGTGTCCTAGTGTGTTTAAAGAAAAAAAGAACAGCCAGTCTGTACAAATTTATTTACGGGTTGAAGATGGAATGTGTTTACATTACCTATGAGGAGTATCTGGTTGGACTTGCCGGGGGGACAAAGGTTGCGATGTTCCTGCATGGCCATTTGCAGAGGAAACTGAGTGGAGTCTGCTTGGCCTTCTGCAGCGGAAATGGGGCGGAGCCTTCGTTAGGGTTATAGGGCCGCCTCCTGCCTCGGTTTGGGCAGCCAATCAGAACCCTTACAGATCTGACCCTAAGGGACTAATTTGGTACAACTTCCTCAATGTGGCTAAGGAAAATACTCCATTCTGCTCTAGGTAATTGCCCAGCTAAAAAAAAAGTAATTATTTTTTTGGCTAAATGATTTTAATATATTATAAATGCTGTTTAATATATTAATCCCCCCACACACCATTTTAAAAGGTGTTTAGTTATTATTTTTCTTATATACCATGATAGATGCAACTGACTAATGAATGATTTTCCAGGTCCTGATGGCTCCTTCCCTTAATGAGGGTGTTCAGGCTCTCCACTGGCGTAAATAAAGCCATGTGTATCTCATTACTCTGCCATTTCCTGTTATGAATAGTTGGTGGAAAACAAGCCTGCTTAGGTGTGCCTCTTTGAACGTAGCGTTCGAGTGGCAATGAGCAGTTAGCTGAGATGCACCTCAAATTGTTATTCACTGATTGCCTTGTCCTCCCTTCCAAATCTGTCTGACTTAATTTATGTTTTTGTAGCGCCTCACTTTTCCCCGCTTGAGAAATGTTCAGATCTTCTTCCCATCCGCGTGGAAGCGATAAATAACAGTGGGAGACGTGCGTCTCTGGGTCTTCCGCAAGCTCTCCCATGTCGCTGCCTCATGCTGAGTCACTTGATAAGTATTTCAGTCCGACGGGGCTGTTTGTTTGCGGAATCTTGTAACGTTTCCTAAAAGAGGTCACGGGAAAGCGTGTTTAGATGTGTTTTTTTTTTTTTTTGTCTGGGGGTGGAGGGGTTGCGTGTGAGCCAAGTGCGTGCTGTCTTCGGGAAACTGAGGATCAGGGCATTTTTTTACGCTGATGGAGGTTCACCGCCATGTTGTGGATGCTGCTGTCAGGATGGATGTCCCTCGTTCCGCCTGGGCGGGGTGGGGGTGTCACTTTGCCCTTACGTCGATTTTCCTTCTTCTAATTAATGTTGGCAAATAATTAATAATTGTGACTTTGTAACGCTGCCCGGGGTGTTGTGTGTTGGGCGTCCTGACGTGACCTGTGTTGATTTATCTGGTGGCTGATTGGATAACCTGCAAGGTGCACGATGCCGTCAGGCTGTAGCAGTGACGACGGCCACGGCGAATGGTTTGCTGGCTTTTGGGGGGGGGGGGTCGTCTGACCCTCTGCTCCTGCTGAGATTCTGCTCTGGCTGAATCTCTCTCTGTTTGTGTCCAAGAGCTTTTTTACAATTTTGGTTTTGTAGTTGTGCTGCTTTGGACAGTTTCCTAATCCTGCTCACATGTGATTGATTGCCGGTGTAAGTCCACATGTCTTTGGTGAACAATCATGCCAGATTAAGCTGCTTTTCCTCCTGTGTGCTGCCGTATAGATATCTGTGGTTTCCGAGCCGAATGGATATAGATTCTTTTTCACATCTCTAAATCCAACAACCCCAACTTCTCAAGCAACTCGATACCGGTACAGGATTTAGGTTTTTGATTATATTCGTGCATTTTAGAAACATTTCCTCAAAGGTCCCTGGATTCAAAACACGACTTCAAACGTTTGCCTCTTTCACATGAAGCCATGGAGCAATTTAATCCGTCGGAGATGCCTGGAGAATTTAGTCATGCGTGCGAGTAATCTTAAAGAAAATAGACAAGGTTTAAAAAAAGTCACTGTGGTTGTTTATGGTATTTGATTTGGTATTCGCTATAAAGTATTAGGAAAGTTTTTGTTTTTTTTTTGTCTGTGATTTCATTCTCAAGAGCCCAGTGATATAAGTACGATTGGGTTGAACCATCACTTTCAGGCCGAAGGTTCCAGCCTTGCAGTTCTTCGTGTCCCGTTCCACAATGCTCTGCCTCCCAACCGCTACAAAAAAATCTATGCCGTTGTTTTGCATTTTTAATCGCACGCCTAGCCAGTATCTCGCATTTCACTGCAAGGGGCTGCTTTTACTTGCTTACTGATTGCCTTCACCCCTCCAGATCAACCTAAGAGTTCTTACTGTTTTTAAAAAAAGTATTGGGTTTAGAAATGCAGAGAACAGGCCAAAACAAACCCGGGAGAACCCAGGAGGGTTCCAGACATTAGTATGCTGCTCCTCGTCGACGCCGTGGGTAGGAGTGGTTCTGAGCTGGATTCTTTTCAGTGACATAATTCATGTGCCAGCGATTGGTCTGGTCCTTGGTCTGGCATCAAAATAAAACATTTTGACTTTAATCTAATTTTAATCCAGTTTTCAGTTTTTACCTGCCGGTACTTAATGTAAGGTATCTCTGATGATTAGAGACGACAAAGCCAGAGAGAGGAGGCCTCTTTTATTCATTTCTCTTGCTCTTAGAATGTACCACTTGTGAGATCCTTTCTGGAGAGGGTGGCGGATGGATCGTGTGACCTGGTAATTAAGTACACGGCTCTGAGCTGGGATGAGGCTCCGCTTATCAGGGCTACAGGGTCTGTGCTGGGTGTTGGTCTTGGTTGCCTGATCTGTTTTGAAGTTTGAATAAATTCATTATCTTCAGGATAACTCGGCAAGCAGTTACTAATGGTTTTATCGTGTTCATCTGCCATTGTCATAATCCTCAGTCAGACTATTGGTCTGTGATTTCCCTCTCCCCGCCTCATTTGGTTGAGCTCTCTGAATGGCAGCGTGTCTGGCTCCTGAAATCGATAGACCAATGCATCTTCATTTTGGCCCTCTTGACACTCCTCCTGATAGCAGTCTATCGACAGCTTGTTTGTGCTCTTTTGAGAGAGATTAACTGGGGAGGAGGTAGTTCTCAGGTCATTAGGGTGGGAAAACCTCAAGTTGACGTGTTCGTTTGCTGAAAGCGTGTCCCGTAAGAGCCTACAGACCTAACGTCGGGACCTAGATCAGTCGGTGAAGAACACAAATATGGTAGAAACAAGTTGCACAGTATAAAGCTGATGAGACGTTAGTCAAGTATCTCTTTGGAGGTCGTTACCAGCTAAGACTCCCAGATGGGAATCCTGGGAATGTCCCAGTGATATCAGTGCCGCTGGGCGGATGGCATCACCCAGCCTGTGATTCACTCTTTTCCCTCTCGCATAGTCCTCTCTTACTCTCTCTCCTTCCAAGACACATCCTTCTCAAGCCTCTCCAGAGGCCTCGGGTAGCCCGCTTAGCAAACGAGGCGGGAGAGCGCACGGCAGCCAGTCGGGAAACT
The DNA here is from genome assembly GCA_026781145.1 of Hippopotamyrus pictus. Taxonomy (NCBI): domain Eukaryota; kingdom Metazoa; phylum Chordata; class Actinopteri; order Osteoglossiformes; family Mormyridae; genus Hippopotamyrus; species Hippopotamyrus pictus. The sequence goes on along the minus strand of JAODLC010000065.1, from coordinate 26,720,326 downwards.
GAATGGTCGGCACAGTTTTGAGATGGTGTCAGAAAAGAGCGCATTGGCCAGGAGCGAAGCACAAAGCTTAGGAGGACGGGCGTGTCCCTACTGGCGAGCGACGGGATTAGCGGCTAGATGCAACGGTGCCCGATTGTTGGAGGCTCCCTCTGAGGCAGCACGAGCAACTCATTATTCGAACGGGGATCTTGTCTTTTTTTAAGTACTTTAGCAGGCTTTCCGCAAGGCGCACCGAGTTTCACTCTCCTTGCGAGTTATGGGCACGAAATTCAATTTGTGATTCTGCAGCAGCCTCCAGTGGCATTGTGACATTGGCGGGTGGTTGACATGGAAGATATCCTTCTGCACTTATGTAAATACAGCTCTCGTCTTCCTGCTCATATTATGCAGCGACGATTTCAAAGAGTCTCCTTTTTTTTGCTGAGAATGCGGTGAGAGAGACACGCGAGAGATTCCCTCCTGCGGTTTCGTTAAGCACGGCTGTTCCGAATGCGGCCGTCGGCTCGCTCCACGTCGACCGATGCACCGCGATCCGGCTAACGATTCGGGGAATGATTCATTAATTAAAATTCCCCCGCTGTGCAGCGGAGCTCCACCCCAGGGGAGGAGGTATCCGCTGACAGACCTGACCCCGCCTTTAGACCTTGTGTTGTACCCTTGCCAGTGATGGCTGTTCGCTCTGTTTCATTTGTGAGTCTGTAAGACTGGTAGCCAATGCCTAGTGGTTGCCTCAGTGAGGTGAGCCTTCTACACCACCTTTGTGAGGAGCATGTTCCGTTATTGGCCTTTTCTTAAGGTGCCTTTTTTGTCTTGCGGTTCTTAGAGCGTGCTAAAGATTACCGTTAGGTGTTGCTATTTTTTGTGGATCAGTGACTGGTGCGGCTGAAAGAAATCTTGTGCGAGGAATAGGAGCAGTCCATCTGTCCTGCCTTGAGCCGCCGTAACCAGCCGGGGGTTCGGCGCGATTGGCTGGCGAGCTTAGCCCCGATACCTCTCCGGTCAGCAGGTAAGCGGATGAGTCACCCAGAGATGAGAGACCGCCGTCTTCATCCGGCCAGCCAGGTCTTTGCACTACCTGCACCCCGGCCTGGAAAGGCCCATTAGGTCCTCGTCGAAGTCTGTTCCTCCCCAGCTTCTGGGTGCTGGGCGAGAAGCCTGCCGAGGTTGACTTTCAAAGGAATGACGCTCTGGGTGAAGCCTGCCGTCCTGCCTGCAGTGGGGCGGCTGTGTTTGGCGAGATCCTGCCAATTCGTGATGTTTCGTTTATCGCTGACGCAGCGGCTTTCCGTCGCCGTGACGCCTCAGTGGGTAATTAGGTGTGAGAGAAGGCGAACTCCCAGCCCCTCTGATGTGTAAATGCATCCTGGCGATGGGATAAGGCTCCGCCCCTTTATGTCATTACTGCCACCCGCGTGGGATGCGGCCTTAACGCAGGAAGCAACATGAGGAGGGTTAACTCAAGTCCTTCCGCCCAGTGATTCGTTTGCCTACTGGTCACTATTTGTCAGGGCGCTTTACACAATTAACGATTATGGACTTAAATTTATGGTGCTGGTCTCCTTATTGGAGCAGTTTAGGTAATGCATGTGCATTTCCGTCTCCCAAACATAGTTACTCATTGGTGCAGTGTGCAGAATGAGCGTTTTAGACCTAAATACACAAAGATGTAATTCCGTTGCTGTTTCCACCAGCACGCAGTGTGCTTCCTCTCTGTCCAGTGTGAATTCCGAACACCTTTTCCAGAGCTAAGCCTTCATCTGATTGTAATAACTTTTTATTGACTCTGTGTCCATTCAAGCCTCTTGTTTTCTTGCCTCGATTGTGTGTGCGAGACCAGGGCACATGGATTGACATTCAGTTGGCGCGCTCTGGCAGAAGCGAGCTCTCCGAGTCGAGATCGAGTGCCGGATTCCTCATCTCCGTCTCCTGAATAGCAGACGCTTCACCATGAATAAAACATGCCAAAAGGGGACCACTTTTCCGAACGGGGATTTGTTTGTTTATGTGTGAAATGTATGTAAAGGAGATTAATCCTTTTGAAAAAGGTCTGTGATTGATTTTGCAGTTTGTGTCCTGTGTCCATCTGACATAGCTGTCCTGCCGTCTTCTGATCGAGCGCCTTATTTCCAAAGTTCACAGAATTACGGGCATCTGTATCCCTACGAAGACCCCGCGTTGGCAGAAAGTATGGTGTGCTTACATGACCCCATTGAATCCAAGTGTTAATCGCCTGTCACTCAAAGTTGCATTGTTAGTATTATAATTTTATCATTTATATGCAAATACTAGACTGAAAACCAGCGGCTGTTTAGGTTAGCCCTGCTTGGGCTGGTGGGAATCTGCACAGCGGTAACGACTGAGAACCTTTGAAAATTAGACCCGTATAGCGGCGCTGGTGTGGATGTTCGGCGCTGCCCTCCACAGCTGATGGACGTGCTGGTAATGGAGTTAAACGGGGGCTTTAGGAGGTAATCGATTCGCAGGCGTCTAGCAGCTTAAGACGGGATTTCCCAGAGGTAGCGTCTTTGCCTTGACCTTCGGAGTCTCACTGCCAGATCTCGAACGTTGCGTTCAGCTTTGCGATGCTGGAAGATCATGTGCACCAGGCTAATAAAAAAACAAAAACAAAAAAAAACCGTTAAACTTCACGTTAAGTCGGCGCAACGCAGTTCGGAGTCACTTTGGCAGAATGACGAATGTCCGTTCTAAGGCCTCTTCCTAATATGTTCTG
>JAODLC010000065.1:26683742-26703944 GCA_026781145.1 Hippopotamyrus pictus | reverse complement strand
GGGGGCCCCCCCCCCCCCCCCCCCGTTCACGGCCTCTGAAGAAGTGCCTCACCGCCTCGGGCTTCACTCCTCCCTGTCCCTCCTCCCGCAATGGAGAGAAGACATTCTGACGTTGCTCATTATTTTGTCGCCAGGCACCTATTCCCAGATATACGATTGCATGCACGATTTATACTAAGAGTAATTCAGGGTTCTGAATTACATTGTCAAAATGGTGAAATTCTGGTAAAATCCGGTATTTCTGCTCCAGCTCTCCGGTAAATTATGACTTTGGTCAAGTGTTCCTGTGGCTCGAGTAGAACATTGCGCTACCCAGGCAAGGGCTGCAGGTTTCAGTCCCAGTGAGGGCACAGAAGTCATAACCTCCTCTGTCGCTTTGTCACATTAGATAAAAGCGCCATAAATAAATTAATTGAATTAAGTGGTTTGTCACTAATTATGTGCTCTCGTAGCTTGCGTTTTCATTCTTGTTACTTCTGAAAATGTTGCAGTATCGTTTGTTTTTATTACAGAAATGTTTTTTTTTTTTTATTATTCCTTCCAAAATCTACGACATGGAGACCTTGTGCAGGTTACTGGTCATCTGTCCAACCATTAGAGACCTTTTTTGTGTTACTTCTGTGTTTATTTTTATTAATCGTTCCTTTTATCTGCTGATAAATATGTGCCCCCCACCCCAGGCTCCAGCTCCCACTCATTGGTGGAATGAGGAGAGCAAGAGATCTGTTACAGGAAGTGACACGTCTCTGAGACCCAGCGGCAACTGGGCTCTCCTTTCCTGCCTAATAGAAGTCAATTGGTTAATTGTCATTAATGTCAATCATTAAAGTCATTAATGTTCAATTTACTAGCTGCTGAAGTGAGTCTTTGGTGGAGGGGGGGCATGTCATGTTTTTATTACTTTTTTCTGGAAAAGTATTAAATTTAGATGGGTATTTAAAAAAATTTTAATTCCATATCCAATTGGTTTATTTTGTGTTCTTGCATAATACTGAATATTACTTTAAAACCCAAGATAGCACATTGTTCCAGTTTAATATATGTGTAAATTTGTCTCTTACAGGCCATGGTAGTAAAAATAAGCAAATATATTTCTGTTCTTCAGGACCTTGATGATGTCGAAGACGAGAATGAGCAGCTGAAGCAGGAGAACAAGACCCTCTTGAAGGTGGTCGGCCAGCTGACCAGGTAGAACCTCCATGGACCGAAGAGTCCTGATGGAAACGAGACTTGAAGGTTCGCCAAGCAGCGGCCAGTCACCTGCTGCCCCTCACTCCGCGCAAACACCGGCATCCTCTCCTTTCTGAACGCTGATCTTTGTTTTTGTACTCATAGCTGAGGAGATCCCAGGTATATGAGGAACCCCCAGAGCCTTAAAAGCACCGGGAGTGAAATTCATTGTCTATTTTCTAATAGTCCTCTGCAATTTACACGCAAATGAACAGCAGTGATGGGGGAATTACGGGACCACAAGTCTGAGATTGGCAAGTCTGCAGTAACTATTGGGAGACCATGTATTTAATGTAAATGTTTTTGTACATAGACTGCATTTTGATAGACACTCATTAAATAAGGTATCTATTTTTCCTCCCTACATTTGCTTCAGATTATTCACCCCTCATAGACAAAAAAAAAGGTGAGTTCTTCCGGTCGGCAACGTTTGAACAACAATTCGCTAACCATTCTATGGTTTCAGCTTGACTGTAATCCTTCTGTGTGCTTCATGCTGGCTAAATTGGCGGCCATACTGTTTTTCTGATTGGCTGATATGAAATGCATTGCATTAACTTTAGTGTTTCTGAGAAGACATTATCCCTAAAGCAAAAGCGGCCTGAATGACATTACTAAATGGTGCTGGCCTATATATGCCTGTTACACCCCTGGTGGGGGGGGGGAATGATATTACTGGTGTGGGGGCTGAAGATTAAAACTTACAGTAATTTGACATATAATTTTTTGAATATTGTTGGTGAGATGTGTGCTTTTCCTGTTGAACACTTACTTAGGTATGGATAATAAATAAAAAAATATTTCTATTCAAAATTTGTGTAACCTGATCGTAATTATTGTTTTTTATCTTCGCTGTGAGCTATCAGACTTCTGATAATTGTTGATTTCCTGGAAGGAGTTCGCCATACCAATGTCAGACATACCAATCTGAATTTTTTTTCTTTATATTTCAGTCTTAGTGGCAGATTAGCTGTGGTTATTGCGCTTCTGTGACAAATGTGTGTCTGTCCTTGTATGTGTCTCTATGTTGAAAGATCTCTGTACACAGCCCTCCACAAGAGACCCATATAATAAATGTTTAATTATACATTTCCAAAATGAACTTCTTGTGTTTTCACTGTCAATGTCTTGGCTCTTGGGAGGTTAGGGACTGAGTGGGATTTAGTGTATGTGTGTGCTGTGCTATGGGCTATGCTATGGGGTGTGCTGGGCTATGCTACGGGCTATGATACGGGCTGTACTGGGCTATGCTACGGGCTATGATACGGGCTGTACTGGGCTATGCTACGAGCTATGCTACAGGGTGTGCTGGGCAATGATATGGGCTGTGCTGGGCTATGCTACAGGCTATGCTACAGGGTGTGCTGGGCTATGCTACGGGCTGTACTGGGCTATGCTATGGGCTGTGCTACAGGCTGTGCTGTTTGAAGCCTTGACATTCTTCAGGGTTTGGACATTCGGATATCTGCTGGCCTAATTTAACAATGAGAGCCACATGATACAATGACATATCAACGGTGTGTTCACCAGTGGTCTTTTCTCAAATTTCTTTTGTATTATATCTCTTTTGTACTGTATTCTATTGCACCTCACCCCCAATTCTATTTTCTTCTTGCCCTCATCCATTTGCTGAAAAGATTAACTTGTGATCTGTGAACGTGTGCCTGAGGGGTTTCTTAGGGTTAGGAGTAAACATTTTGGAGCCCTTGAGCTCTCCATGCCAAATAACATAAAGTTTGCACTCATTGTGAAAAGGGCCTCTATTTTTACTGGGGGAAGCCCCATATCTAGTTGATCATGTCCCGGTCTCTACTTGTGTGATTGTTTTGCACTCTGGATATAGAAACAACTTACTAAAAACCCACGGTGATATCCCTGAAAGAGACCATCAATATTTAATGGTCAGAACTGACTTGTTCTGTGGATACTGGCTGTCTTTCAATTCCAAAGCAGATCTTATCTTGTCCTTGAACAACGTTATCAGCAGTGTTGTGCATTTGGTATGCAGCTTTCGGATCTGACTGCCAGCAGTTCTCGAATGACGATGTGAGTTAGCCAAAAATGCGAATTGGCTAAGTTAGCTAACACCTAATCTAAAGTTAGCTACTTTGGTACTGTTAATGGAATACAGTGATCAGTAACTACTCCGTTCTGTTTTACACTCCAAAGCTTTTCCCTCAGATTAAGTACCACCATGAATACATTCCATGTAGATCCCACATCATTCCCATTAAGGGGATCATGAAGGTTACTAAAGTTTTGCCTCCCAGTGGAAATTCGGGGTACTGCATCAGTCTTGCCAGTATTGCACCAGAGCTACGCTTGACACAAATGAAGTCGTCTTTCCCATCCATTTACCATCTTTGCCATTGTTCTTTACTTGTCATGCTGCTGTAATCCCGTGGTCCTCTTTAGACTGAGTTTCCTTTCATGAATAATGTATATTCAATTTAAGGTTTCGGATAGTTCAGGCTTTTAAACACCACCTGAGTTGCACATAGCTATTTTAGAAGCTCTGGGTTTACGTACATACGAAATATATGATATTTTGGCGGGTATTATTGCCCTCCACTTTAAGTTGTTCTGAAATCCTTTCCTCCCTTTAGGGTCTGGGCTCCACATTGCGGTTACCGGTCGTATCACGTTGCAGTCACCGCTGACAGCAGGGGTCATTCATTAAGTGGAGCCCATTGATCCTGGCTTGATGGCCCGCTCCGATAGGGAGACGGGAGCACTTCCATTTCTTGCGTTCTCTGACGACACCAGCGCCCCCCCTTTGAGTTATAGTGCGTACTCCCCTGCCTCTGCCGGAACTGTCATGTATACGGAAATGTCTCGAGTATCAGGCAATAAACTTGCCTGGTGCGTGGACTGGCTGTCATCTTCACGTTATCCAGCACCTAGTTTGTCTTTTTGGGAAGCTGGGTCCTCCTTAGGGAGGTTTAAGGCTCCTCTTGACCTCCTGAAGACGTGCCTGATCCAGTTGTACAGGAAGCAATAGGTGTAGGTGAGAGGTGACGTGTAGGTTTGGCAATACAGTATTTCTGCATTTTGTATCAGCATTGGCCATGGACGTCCTGATTAGATTTGGAGAATAAAACCTAATTAAGCCCAAATAACGTTTATAAAGAGACAGGTTTTCCTTCCCTTATCGATGCAACAAATGCTGCTTCTGGTAACATACTGGAAGTGCATAGGTTTACCGTTTTATTAAGGAATGTTCGTCCTGTTTTGTCAAGCAGCTGGACATGAAGCTGTCAGCTCTCAAGAAGCGGTAAAATATGATAGAGTGACATTTTACCCAGTCTTTACTTGTGTGTTGTGCATTGCCCTGGTGTGCAACACCTCCCTTTTTCACCCGCTGCCTTTTCTAACAAAGAAAAAAAACTTTGACATTTAGAGTTTTCAAAGGGATAGCAAAAAGTCTCACAATCAGTCAAAAGACTTCCTTTGCAAAGCCCTTTTTCCCCCTTTTCTCTTCATCTGTTAGTAACCTTTTCTGACTTAACACTGTGTGTGAAGTAACTAAATCGTGTGTGGAATCACTAAGCAGATCCGAAGGCTTCGTCTCCTTGTTGTTGAACGAGAAGAGGGCGGATTCTGGGAAATGTAGAGCTGACATACACTCACCGTGAACTCTGCCTACGTCCTGGTTTCCTGTAATGTCTCGCCACTATAAAGTACAATTTAATCGCACCGCCGCCTTAGTCTATTCTGGTTTACAGTGAACAAATTATTTCTGGACATAAACAGTGTGTTGAGTGAACGGGAAGTGCAGTTATGTAGAAAAGGCACCAGGTCTACTTCAGAAATGTCAGTTACATTTATTATATATACTTGGCATTTTCGTGTGTCCGTGGATTTAACGTGCTGGAAACCTGCTGATGCTGAATGAACTGTCGTAAGATTTAATGTATGCATAATGTTTTGAAATAATGCACCGGGAAAGGTTCTGTATCAACAGGAAATAAAACATTTTTATTGAACATTGCGTATATGAAGTTTATATTAACAACGATCAGAAAACTTTCACAGAGTGAATCACTACACGAACCGAAATTGGTAAAACACCTCATCAAAAATGAAGGGTATACACAGCAATATAACTGTCGGCTCGCAGATATTGCGAGCAATATGGCAGGAAAAACACCCCGATTATCTCAACACGGTTACAGAGGAAAATTTCCACACACAAAAAGTACTCAAGCAGGCTGTGAATATACAGAAAGGCAACTAGGAACTTTCTACAGCATCAGATTCTAATACTTTATACAGCTTCTTCTGAAAGCTAAGTGTGGCTTTTGTCGTCGTCGTGGGATGATTCTTGGTCACACAGCAGTTGTTTTTTTCTCTGGAAAGACATCGCAGGGTGTCGCGCATGCTTTGGTGGGTGTCCGTAATAAGCAGCATCGCTTCGCAGTGCAAATAATGGCTTTTCATTAGTGCCTCTATGCAATCATGTCATGTGACTGCAATGCTGACTTATACTGTATGACCTGATAAAAAAAAAAAAAACATGTATTTTCTTTTTAAAACATTATAAAATCAAAATTTGCCTTATGGACGTTTTTCCATCGAAGGGTGAATGATTTGAACCAGCATTCCCGTCGTTTCGAAATACAGGAGTACACACCTATAATAGGACATTCCTCCTCACAAGTGAATACGCTGTGTACAAGCATATTGCATTCGGGGAAGTAAATATGAACAATATTTCATTACTGGGTATTTAAAAAGTTACACAATATCTCAATTGATAACTATATATGAAATCATAAATCATTTAAATTCCAAAACAGAATGCACAATGAAGTTCTTGCAATACGGCTCTAAAGTAACATTTTAACAGCAACATTACAGAAGACCGATACACTAAGAGACAATTAACCTTAATTGTCATTTGCCGTATAATTTTTTTGTCCCGAGTACTTTTTATATTATCATTTATGGTATTATTACAATAATTATAATCTGATTCTGTAAATACAAAAATATGTACACTACTCCTTTATGCCATGATTTGGTATTTACCAATAGTACATCTAAGATCTTTACAATGGACATGTGCAGAAAGAAGGGAGAGGAGAAATTAACGAAACAGATGGCAGATGGTGAACGTGCTCTATCATACTCACAATCTACATGTGCTGTGGCCTAACCATTGCTTCTGAAGGAATGTTTCAGAGAGAGCTGGAATAATCTTCCCTGGGCGATACCACCCACAAAAAAATAAGGAAACTATCTCAACGGGATGGACGGACGGACAGACGGTATTGCACAGTGCTCAACAGAAAGCTGTGTGATCAGACCCACTCCTCCTTCCAAACGCTCGCGTGTAAGCCGTGGTCTCTCTGTACGGAGCCCCTCGTTTCCAGATTGTTCCGCAGGCGTCCAGACCGACGATGTTACGCGTGAACGCGCGCGCGCAGGGGGCAGCGTGACACAAAGGAATGTGTGGTCATTGTACGACGTCACTAGGGGACAGACCGGCTGCTATCTACATAAAAACTACATCTTTAAGCAACACACTACGGTCACAGTGATACACAAAGCAGTCCCATAGAGTCTAATGAAATGACGAATAGCTTCGTTATAGTGCCGTTAACAACATAACAACATTGAAAACACTGAGAAATTCCTCCTAAAGCTAAGCGCCTAGTACACAAAGAGGCTCCTTAATGAGAATAGCTTTAATCGACTCTTATGTATTTCTTGAACCCGTAATAAAGGAAAAGTGGACTCGTGTTTCATTTTCAAAGACCATTGACTTCTTTTTTTCCCCCTTTATATGTGGCAGTAGAAACCAGTTAGGTGTATTTCCCCTTGGTACAGCAGGACTCATGCAGATTCCTATTTCGTCCAGAAACGATGGCCTCTGAGACGCTCCCCCCTCCCCGGATCGCAGCTCGGCCGTCGGAAAACTGCGGCCGATGCAGCGGGAGACAGCAGCCATAAGAAGGAGAAAGTAAATTGGCAGTAAACCACGGCTGGCTGTTGTGATTGCTGCTATTGAGGGCACTGAAGGAATAAGACACACATCTACCAACAGACGTTACAACACACACTACCTTGTAGTATCCTTGAGGAAAAGGTTTTTCTTTACATTATTACCTCCCTGAAAAAAAATGGCAGTGTTTTAACTTGCGTCAGCCTGCTTCGCCGGAACAACTACATACCCTAACATCAACTGGACTACAATATTTGCAGCGTCCATTTAATAAATTTACATTTTCCCAACGATTTTTGCCAAAGGCAAAAATAGATCGCCGTCGTGATCCTAAGTGAACTCAAAATTCCCACGTCGCAGTTTTAGCAAAGATTATTAAAAATAATAATTTAAAAACAAAAGTTTTGACAAGTATTGTCTCGTCTATAAAATGTTGATCTTAAAGCTTAAGTCGAAAACCATTTGCCAAAGTTGAGCCCAGAAAACCTACACTGAATATCCAAGACTGAGCTCCTCGGAAGGGCGCAATCACAAAATGTTGCAGTTTGTGCTATAAGGACTTACTGTGTTTTGTCGGTATTATTTAAGGAAAAATGGTTTTTAACCGTGGAACTAATTTACAACGCGGAGTCCGAAATCACTCCAAATCACATGAATCGCTGAACTTATTTGACAAATTAGTATTTAAAGAACACTTAGGAATCCCTGTGCTTGTGTATGTTTCCAGCAGCAAATTCACCATGGAACCATATTAGTTAATAGCCTTTTTCATTTCATAATTTAGTAATCGTTTTAATGGATTACTAAAAAAAGTAACTGTCCTTCACAATGTGAGTATACTTCCAGTATCTGAACATTTGTTTTTTTTGTGAATGCAGGAATCCTGTAATAAACAACATTGGCTTTCCTATATCTCCATTTACATAATTTAAAATAGTATATTTTCATAAAAACATCGATATACACAGATTAGGAAACGCTAAACAACATACAAACACATAAACTATAAATCATTTTTTCTGCATACTTATATATACAACTGTGTTACAATAAATTTCAGTCATGCGCTATCTATACAGGTCATATTGCTTAAAAGAAGGGGGGGCATTTGGATTTGATTTTTAAGGGTTTGTGGGTTGGCAGGGGAAAATAAAATAAAAGGGCCTTACATTTAACACAATTCTGAGGGGGGTGTGGTGGAATGTACCACTGTTTGTGTAAAAGGGGTATGTGCGGGGGGGGTGTATGATCCTTACATCACTGAGGTATTTACACATACTGGCTAAGGGGCAGTAGGTGGGCAGGTACTGAAAAACCTCCCCCTATTTCCTGGCTGCAAGCTGGGCGTCCACCTCCTCCTCGGGCTTGAGCACGTGCCACTGGGCGATGGGTCTCCGCGGGTTGGCCAGCATGTCCGACCAGTGCCGCAGCTCCGTGCCCGAGCTGTTCAGGCCCACGAACACCTTGCCAATGGCGTCGTTCTTGCCGATCTTGTCATAGTCCAGAACGGTGACGACAACTTGGGTTTTCTGTGGAGAGACGGACGGGAGAAAAGGTCGACTCATCAGGCTTAACATTCAAAAGTGACCATACGCGTTTCTTGTTTGTTTTTTAAAAATATAATTATAATCAACCCTAACTTTAATTGGTTAAGGTTGATTATAATTAAGGTTCTTCTTAGGTTCCAGCTGGAGATGTGCTGGTGTGTATGACGTCAAAGAATTATGACTCATCGCCAAGCAAGAAAATGGGCTCATTATATAGTTATAAAACAACATTTTAAAGAGCTATGTTTTGTTTTAATATTGGATGCTTATGGGCGAACACATCAGTTTAAAAAACACTACTGTTTATGAACTCAGTTTGGTCTACCTGATACGTCTTTTTGCTGTTGCTGTAACCTAAGTAAACCTGTACACAGTTCCATTCTGCACAGTTGCCTATGAACACTGCATTAGTAGGTGCTGCTTTTGAATGGCCAAGTTGTAAGGGAATGTGCTCCAGTAGACCTGCAACCCCCCCACCCAGAAAAAAAAGACTATAAGTAAATGGACTGCCTTTTATATAGCGCTTTATATCATGCCTCATATTCACCCATCGGTGGTGGAGGCTGTCATGCAAGGCACCAACCAGCTCACCGGGAGCAATTTGGGGTTCAGTGTCTTGCTCAAGGACACTTTGAGGGGGTCAGGAGGACTCGAACTGGCAACTCGCCGGTTACCGAACGGTAGCACTACCTCCTGCACCACCATCGCCCCATCATAAGTAGTTCTCGACCTGGTATAAATGCTGTGAAAGGCATGAACAGAGTCTGACATTTGCTTCCTTCACCTGGGAAAAGGCTGGTATATGTGGAATACAGTGGCGGAGGCCGTGATGATGCCCATCCCTCTGCAATGCCAGTCATTTAGCCACTTCAGTCACCTTTTTTCACCTCAAATATCCATTTCTGTCTTCGTTTTCAGAGTGAAATATCCCATTTCTCTGATTTGATGTGACCAGCTCAGTGACTGTGTGCAGACTTAGAAGCGAAGTGAGCTTAAAGCGGCGGGTGGCTTTAGGAAGCGTCTCGAGGGGCTTCCGCGTCCGTGAGCTGCCTGCGACAGCGAGGTCCTGTTCTCAGCAGGTGTTGCATCATCTGCCATTTACCAAGCAGGTTTATAAGGCAACAAAAACAGACCAGATGCATGACTTTCTGAGACACACTGATGGCTCTAAGTCTCTTGTGAGACTGACTGTGCGCTATCCTGCATAGTGCCAGTTTAAATGCATGAGCAGATAAATCCCTTTCTGGGTTGCCAAGTGGGATTATCCTTAGCATTAGCCTTAGCATTATATTAACCATATATTAATACACCTGTCTTCAGTCCTCCCTCCTTTAACTGAGTGCCAGCTAAATGCTTGTGTTCCCTAAGGCAGCATTGTTTAGTCTCTACAGCTGTGAAACTTAGACCCGTAAGGGTGATTGAAAACTGCCTTGACTCTGATTGGTGTAAAACGGGTCAGTGTGAATCATGCACATGATGTAGCTGGGGGCATCAGTCAGATGATATAAAAGAAACAAGAAAGATAAAACTCAACCCCAAACAGGAAGTAAGCTAAGATTAAGATCAAATTTAAATAAATCACAGTTAATTTTGTAAGATACTAACTTTAAGTGAGACATGAGTTCCTGCGATAGAAGTTTCTCTAAAACTTGCTGAAGGGGTTTTGAAAGACAAGCACTTCTTGGTAGGTAGGCGCACATGTACAGAAGATGGCAATCAGCATTTGATTACTCAAGCCTGTACACCTGTCACCAATCAGACTGGGAGCGGGCTCTGCAGTCTTAAATGACTCGCGTCGGGGATTGTGATTTCAATGCTAATGCAGATCTCGATGTGGGGCAGTGATATGGGGAAAAGGCTATGAAATCGGTGAGCATTCCAGTATGTTCCAGTATGAAGCATCTTAACATACGGCTTATTTGACCAATTAATGACCTTTGAGAACATTCCTAACCACAGTTCACTATTCACTGCATTGTCGGTGCATTTACATTGTTTGTTAGTTATTGGTAGAGTCTGGGTTCTTGACCTGTTCTTTATTTCCTTGTCTCCCCCTTGAGTCTCAAAGGTTCATTCACTGTCGAAGTGCAGTAATGAGATTAACAGACAAGGCAGCATCTCCCAAAATCCGCGTGCAGCTTGTAAATATACAACAGAGACTGATACAACAGCTGGAATGCGACTTAAACGGAAGAAATGCATCTACCTGGATCTGCTCGAAGGGCACTTCAAAGCTGAAGGACTCGTTGTAATAGGGGTTGAGTGTGTTCTTCTTGATTGTTGTCTTCTTTTTCTTAATCCTTTTCCCATTCTGCATCAGGTGGATTTTAACGTAGGGATCTATGGAATTACAAAGGCAAACAGGCCCTTCAATAATCAAGCAGTCACACAATGAACAGAGAACACCGAAGATGCTTCAGAGAGCTGGGCAATACTTGGTGAAATCCTGTAACGGCTTCTAGAACTCATCGCCACATTGTAAAAGGTAGACAAAAGCCCCAAAATCATTTTGTAATGTCCCTAATTATTAGCTATATAGAAATGTACATTTATAAATGCAGATTTTAATGAATGTTGCTGTTTTACAAATGAAAGGACATTCAACATAGCTATATGAAAAAAAACCTTCATACACTGATCTAAATCTACACCTTTTCTGGGGACAGACAGTAAAGATGGACAGTGTCAGGGCCAAGAAAATCTCGCTCTGGATTCTTTTGAGAAGATGATTTACGCTTTCCAAATGTCAATGAGCGGCAGGGACGGGGCAGACAGGGGAGTCAGTTCAACAATTAATGAACAATTTGGAGCGCTGAGAGGGACTGCAACACCATCAAGGAAACATTAGGAAAATAAAACTCTTCCTTAATGGAGGGAGCGGAGGCGATTCGTCTTCATCAGGCGAGGCGAGTCCATCTGATCAAGTCAGGCGCCGCCGTGCGACGATGGAAAAAAAATGACTCATGATTACAGCGCTGAGCCGAAAGAATGACTGTTGCCAGCATCATGACACACAAGTTACAGCATACTGTCATTTAAAAATACTATAAGCTCATTTCCTTGCAGCAAAACACAACTTATTGAGTATTTAAATGACATGAGTAAAGGTTCATTGGAATTCTCCCAGTTTTCACGTATCTCATTACGCTCTCCTTTGAGACTTACACATGCGTTCCAGGTTACCTGGCACCCCTGTCGCGTTTCAGGAGGCTAAGGACCTTGCTAACAGGCTTAGCAGACACATGACGATTTGGCCCGGGATGGGGGCTGACTGGTACGGAGGCCTAGTCCACCGAATCACGCTCTGCCCCCTGTTTGATGTGAGTTTTCCTGAGAATTATCTTAAGCATCTCTTGCTACCAAGGCAACCTTTTAGACTTTACACAGGATAATCTAAACACTCATTCCCTGACCCAGTGCAGGTCATGGGCAGCCCTGGGGGCAGCTTATAGCACAAGGAAGAAAGTCTCTCTGGCCGGGATGCCGGCCCATCTCAGGGCACAGCCATACGCACTATGCTCAATTTGGAGCCGCTAGTTACCCATAAATGCATGTCTTTGGGCTACAGAAGGAAGCTGGAATACCCAGAGGACACCCACACAACACAAGAAGAACGTGAAGGCTTCAGAGCCAGCTTGCAGCCCTAAATCCACTGCAATTCCAAAAACTGAGGTTCACGCACGCTTTATTGGTCATGTGCAAAAGGTGCATTGGAATCCTTGCTCATTCAGCCACAGTCATAAACAGACTAAAGACAGTGCAGCGCAATAGACAATATGCTGTTACTGCGCAGGTGCCCTGGATGCGACTGTCACATGTTATGTTTGGTTGGGAGGGTCGAGGTTGACACGAGTACAAGACAAGGTTTCCTTCAAGGGCGGAGATTTGGGTATGGATGTCAGGAACATGTCCCTACCAATATTGTGGGAGCACCTTGCATGTTTCGGGGGGGGTGTCCGGGGCAACGTTGAAACCAAACCTACACCCCTTCATGTCCATCATGCAGGCTTTCGATGGAGTGCATGGCTTGGTGCGACTACAGATATCAGTGGTGGAATCGGGACTGAGCGTCTATGGTGGACGTGTGGGTGGATATCTATGGTGCCAGTCTTTATTAATAAAGCTCGGGATGGAAGGCTTTCTGCCGATAACAAGCCAGTTAATATGGTGCCCAGGAGAAGGCTGCAGACTATCTAAATTAGAATCCTCTCCAGCATCCCACAGTCCACAGGCATAAAAAACCCTTTTTTCATATCATTCAATTGCATCCAAGCCGCCTTGCTAATATGAATTCCCCATCGCTCCTTTTATTCCTCCGCCGCAGAAAGAAATAATAAATAAAGACTGTCAGCTTTTAGAGATTTATCTGGCTCCCACGCGGCGGTGGGCGTCGCGCGTGAAATGGCAGGACCGTGTCCCTTTGTACGCGCCGCGCCAGAGTGGCACCCAGCGTGGTCAGGAACGGGGACCAGTATCCCCGGTTTGTGGGGGAAGCAGACCTGGTGCAGCTGGAAACTTGATGGGGAATGTTTAGAAGTTGTATGTGGTGTTTGTGTGTGTGTGTGTGCGCGTGTGTGCGTGTGTGTGTGTGTGTGTGTCGGGGGGGGGGGGGCACATCGTTCACACAAATTGAGACAAAGTAAGGTCCCGCTAAGTCCTTCCTCTTCTCGCCTCTTTGTTTCTGTACTTTCACCAGCAGCAAAGCTATAGCTGTGAATATAATGACTATAGCTTTTTAAATACAGGTTTTCTAATTGTGTTTTTCTAATTTAATTTAAACCACATCTGAAATCGTTTTAAGCACATTTACTTTCTGGCTGGCTCCACTGAACTCTTCTTCTTGACGACCTTCAGGGGCTTCGAGGCTGAATAAGCAGATGGGGGGGGAGGGGGGGCAGGTCATCACTGCCAGCAAGACATATGGGGGCCAGAGTGTGTCGGGCTGGTAGAGATGCTCTTGCGGGGGTGGGTTGGGCTGGAGTGACCCGGAACAGGGCTCTCGGGTGTGAGATGGACATGGTACCACTCTGGGAACCGTCCGGCCATGTTAATGAGGGGCGAGCTCTCTCTCAGTGCTGTAAGCATTTGCTATGGGGTATCAGGGGAGAGGCCCCAACACAGTCTCTATTATCACGTTCTTTCCTTTTTGTCTTTCTTATTTGAGAGCACAACACCACAGTGAAATTATAGATAGCATAAAATTAACACTGCAGTGTTGCATACATTTGCAGCAGTGAATGCCACGTTTTTCATCATGCGTTAAAATGCAATGCCCAGACAACTGCGACGAATGGCTGGACACTTGCCAGCGCCATCCTCTGGGGTCAAAGGTGAACAGGTCATGTGACCCAGAGCAGCTTTCCCACCCGGCAATCCACCAATGGGTGGCCTAACAGATAACTCCAGGGGGGCATCAGCTGTTTTTACGGGCCTGCGTGTTTTAGCTTGCCCGTGTTTGCCCGACAACGCGCTGCTGATATATGACGAGTGGCCACTGGTCAGTGTGATGGTCCTTCCCATCCTCTACCCATGGGTGAAGGTGCACCCCGCCGCGACGAAGAAACGGAGGAATGTGAAGTATTTCCACCTCGACCGAAGCCAGCGGCCTTTTACCCCAGGAAAACGCATGCAGAGCAGCATTCCAGAGCCCCGCGCCGGGCCCATATAAGGAGAGCCGCACGGCCTGATGGGAGCTCGTCCGTTGGGAGCGGCGGGGCCTGCAGCCAGACAGGCCCAGAGCAAGAGGCCCACGGCACAGGCAGCTGGACCCCAGCCATGGCGCTCTTAGTTCTGCATAACTGGGCCGGATCTCCCGTCTAGTGGGTGATTAAGAGAAGCCTTTTCGACTGAAATTCCCAGCTCATGCCCCCTCTGGGAAAGCCGAAGCCGCCCGAGCACATTAATACCCCCGATGTCACGACTTCATCCCGACTGTGACCTGCCGCTAATGTCCGCCGTCTGGAGTTATCCCAGGCGCTGGAGTGCTCGGATGAAACACCGGCGCCGTCAGCGTCGCTGGAGCGGCCTCGTTCGCGCGGAGCCCTTCCAGGGGCGTCCGCGAAGTCGCACCCGAGATCCGGAGGCCGATCGCTCAGGCTATGATTAGCCGTTACGTAACACCACACCACATGTGCGGCTCGGGCCTCCCGGATAGTCGCAGGAATTTGCTCCAAGTCGTGTGAAGGAGGCTTTCTGTGGCAGATTTACAGTGCCTCCTGCTGACCGCACATATAATCAACGGACACAATCTCAGGAGGCCAAAGAGATACTAATATATATGTGCATTTATGCAGTTTCGGCGAGAAATTAGCTGGGCAGGTAGAGCTGATAGAGTCATGAACACAAAGCAAACATTTAGGAGAAACATAAACTGCGGGGATCCAAAACTAGCCATGGTCACATGACTAGTCACATGTAAACCTTGCATAGATCAGTGTTAGAGGAATGTGGCAAGGCGTTGTATCTGCCAGGCATTGACCCAGCAGCCTCAGGTAGACTTTGATCAAACTTATGACATATGGCACGTGATTCTATACATCCAGAGGTTACTGTGTCCACGCAAACCAAGGACGTGGCAGTCCCCACATTGAAACCACATTTATGAGATACACTGTTAATACCACAGCTGATTCTAATTCAGACCAAATTTACAGCAATTGCACAAAGTCTCTCGTTGTCAAACTCAAACTGGATTGGGTGCCTGTAAGAAGTTACCTGTAGACAATATTAGACCGAAAACTGTCATCAACATGCCATCTTTTTTTATTTGTATTCTTGCTGCTTCTCCTGGACCAAAAATAACTACCCCAACTCACTTTCAGAACTTTCTCTACGTATGTTACATGTGAGCACGAATCAAATACGAAAGCTCACAGTTTTTTCCTCACATGGCAGGTAAGCAGAGCTGGAATACAGGCCCATGCTGACACATCATGGTATTTCCATTAATTAGCATCTCCCAGCATGCTTTGCAGTAGATCAGTACTGTACATGTGTACATCCCCGCTGGGTTTGCTTTGAGCAGATTCATATTAACCCAGATCACTTTACATGTATGAAACATGACTCATTTGCATGCAGCAGAGCTGGTTCCCCTGACAGATGGGCTGCACCCATGAACTTTCAGGCGGGGGCCTAATTTTGCTGCTCACACGCTCACATGTCATGGGTCTTGCATTTGCTCCCCTGTTGAGGTGCACTTGGTCCTCAGATTGACATGCTGTCTAGTTATCTCTGAAACACAAGCCCGGACTGATCAGTCCGTGACTTCTCCAGCGCCCTCGACTCATAAATATGGAAACATACGAAATTAAAAGATATTACTGCAGCTGGAGACAGTTACTATCAGAGTAACATATGGTATTTAATAAGTGAACTCTTGGTCCAGCTTTTGGAGCTGAGAACCAATTATTTTGGGAGAAAAAAAAATTATATATATATAAGGAGGAATAAAAGCTAGCAGAAATCCTGGTACCAACTGCTCCGACAATCAAAGCCACAGACTCATCCACAGAATTGACAAACCTTGCAAGAGTATTAAGGACAAGAATGTTTTTTTACTTTAATTTTGACAGGAGTTGACTTTATGTCTCTTAAAAAGCAGTTTTCTTAACGGAACACCCTGCTGCGTGAGGATAAGGTGGCCGCTTTTACGCCGCTTATGGAGAGAAGTTAAAAATATTGCGGATTGCGAGCTCTGGTGCACGCGAGACGGCAGCTGAAAGAACAGCCCGCTGCCTGTGGAGTTGTTAATAGGCTTTTTCCCCACAGAGATCTGCAGTTTCTCTCCTTCAAGACCGAGGCAAACACTGCAACTTCTTTGTGGTAGCTGGGTTTAAAACTTCTATTGGTTCCTAATCCGAGGACCACTTCCTGTCTCTGGTTTCTCCGTTATGTTCTGATTTCACGTGGTGGTACAGATACTACAGTGTTTGTCAGTAAACTAGTGATGGCCAAATGACACTTCACGAACCATTTGCTATATTTTATGACTCCACTAGATGGTGCTCTTGGTTTGCTTTAGGGCATGCTTTGAGCCCTTTTATGAACAGAGAGCACCATCTACTGGGCCCAGAAAATGTAGCAAATGGTTCATGAAGCATCATTTGGCCATCACTACAGTAAACCACTGTAAATGAAGAATTACTTATCAGTACTAGCATTTTCTTTTATCACAGTTCTTCTTGAGTGGCCCCCTTCTTGGTTTGTGTCTTCCTATTGGTCTTTAAAGGAAACCCTTAATTGATAGAAACATGATTAATTCATTTTCTGCTGCAAAGAGAATTTTCTTTTCTGAAGGAGCAGGAAAGAAAGAGAAGCTACACAAAAATAATGACTTGTAATCTTTGGAGCCCCGAAGCAGATTGATACAGTTTTTTCCTATGTGCCCCCTCAGTAGCAAATGTTTGACTTTTTCCTAAGCAATCGCCCTGTAGGAATGACACTAGTGTTGCACTCCACCCAACCTGTGCCCAACACATGGGACATAACAATGGTGTGACCTCCCATGTAGCTCCTGGCCTTAAGGGATCTATTCTTATGGTTAACACCCATTTCCTTGCTACAAGCTCAGAAGAAATAAGGGAAGATTTCAGTCCTATATAATGAAAAAATCAAACTACCTGGGTATAACACAAACAACAGGATTATGTTTTCCCATAAGTTTGTCCCAAGTCAGGCGGTTTAAAAAAATACATCCAAGAACTACAGCTATGTGATTCATTTTGTGAAGGCAACAAAATAAAATGTATTTTTCAGGGCAAGCCTGTACCAAAGATAAAAGGCTTGCTGCAGGCTTCATCTCAGATGTTTTTCAGTTTTGTGTCACAGCCTGGATCTCAAAGCCGGCATTTGTACTGGGAGAGGTGAATGGCCTATTCTAATTCTTTGTGCGGCCCCCCAGGCTCAATATAGCCCAGTGAGGCATCTACCTTTCTGGAAAGTCCTTCAGCTCCTAGATTCGTGATCAATGCCCCCCCCCCCCCCCCATTTCATTCCATTTTATTCACGCTGCTTTTATTCAGATAACGGGTCCTTGCACATGTACCCCGCCATTCACGGACACATGATTTCTTATTGTAATTATATAAAAACAGCGGCGTACGATCGTAGAGTGGTAAGTACATGGCGGGAGGAATTCATTTAAAGACAATTAGAACTGCGTTAATGAAATGTAGCGGAAAAGACAGAAATTATTTCAGCCCAAAAGCTCTGATGAACTGAACTCCCCATGTCTGCACTACTGCCCTTAAACTATAGTGCGAAACGTGTAGGGGAGGTTACGTGATCAGACTGTTTTAGTGGTGTAAAATGTTTTAGTTACCTTGGATTGTTTATTACGTACAGTAAAGATTGTCTGAAAAAAACCCCGCAAATATGTCTGTTTGTAGCTCTCAAAAACAGGGAGAACCACAAGTTAGAAAAATCATGGCCTGCTACTAAATGCAGCTAGTGAATATCACAAAAATGGACATGATACAGGGAAGTGTGAAGATGGGACACCCTGGAGGAGGTCTATCCACGAGGTTGCTAAGAGTTAGCATTAACTGAATGGCGTCGACGATTAATCGCATCTTAAATATAGTTAACTGCTATTAAATGTGATGGGTGCTTAGAAAGTGTGCATATATTTCCATGTTCTCATACCACCAAAATGTCTAACAGATGCATAATATGATTTTTTTGTCTAGCCTATGAGCAAGTAGATTGCTAGAATCCCTTTGAATCATTTTGTCCAAAATCAACGCCTCTATATACATGACAGCATCCTCATTCACAAATCTAAAACTGGTGATTCCCTCCCCTTTCCTGAAGACAAAACACGGGCAGGTTTCTTTCACAATGTACTTCCTTCGTTCTTCCACCTCCAGATATCCTCATACTGTCTATTGTGTACTCTCATGGCTACTAATTTTTGGAAAGATGCCAACAGCTTTGTGGCATGCTTTCATTTGATTGAAGCATTTTGACATCATTTCCTGTCAACATTTTGTACCAGTAAAAGTAAAAAAAAAAAAAAAAAAAGCTTTCAAGGTGTCAGACTGAAAAGATTATTCTGGAAAGGCTTCCATCCGGCACAGTGGCAGCACTGTGCAAATGGTGCGGTAGCACGGGGTGCGATGTGGTGGGCTGCTATATGTCACCTCATCCTGCTCCCCCAGAAGTGAGCGCGGTGCCACCTTCCTGCTCTCTGACTAATGAGATGCCAGCGATTTCGGGAAACGTCTGGGTGTGTGTGTGTGTGTGGGGGTGAGCAGTGAGCAGTGAGCAGTGAGCAGTGATGGCTTGTGCCATTAGCCCAGAGGCCAACAACAGCATGAGTGTAGCTTTGAAAACAGTACAAGCATTTCGTGTAGAAATGGGGATCCAAGACTAGCCATGGTCACATGACTACTCACATGCAAGCCTTGCATAGATCAGTGTTAGATATGATCATCCTCCTTGGAGCATAACATGGGACTACCATGCTGTCAGTCACCGACTGGGAGCCAATGACGTAACAGATGCTGAGCCAATGCAATCGACAGTCCCTCCCACCTTCAGTTTTTGAGGCTTCATTTCTCCCTAAGCAGCTGGCCGATGCCAGATGAGACTCTGGTACCTGCACAGTTGCACAGATAACAACCCCTCCACGCCCCATGAACAGTCTTTAGCGGAAAATCCTCAGGAATTTCGGCAAGAATGATTCGTCTCCTGTGCCATAACTAATCCGGTTAAGGCGGCGCGTGGCAGACTGACCTCAGCACCATCTGCAGGATGGAAGCACACCATTTTCAGGACAGTGACATTCACTTTTAAAACTTCATACTCTTACTTTGTACCGAATGGTCAGAAGACCCCTGAAATAAAGGATGTTAAAAATGTGATATGTCACTGTTCCTGCTGTTCACATAGACTACGTGTGGTGGCATTATGTTGTCACAGCAATAATGTCAAAGATTATGTGGGGTTTATAGTGTTTTTCCTGTAATTTTCTGGATTTCTACCACAGTCCAAAGATGTGATTAAATGGTGTATCTAAACTCCCCAAAATTTGTAACTGTACAGGTGATGGACTGGCATCTTGTTCAGGGCGTCCCCTACTTTGTGCCCTGTGATGGATTGGCATCCCGTTATGGGTGTCCTCTACTTTGTGCCCTGTGATGGACTGGCATTCCATTTGGGGTGTCCCCCGCTTTGTGCCCTGTGATGGACTGGCATCCCGTTCAGGGCATCCCCTACTTTGTGCCCCGTGATGGACTGGCATCCCATTTGAGGTGTCCCCCGCTTTGTGCCCTGTAATGGACTGGCATCCCGTTCAGGGCATCCCCTACTTTGTGCCCTGTGATGGACTGGCATCCCATTTGGGGTGTCCCCCGCTTTGTGCCCCGTAATGGACTGGCATCCCGTTCGGGGCGTCCCATACTTTGTGCCCTGTGATGGACTGGCATCCCGTTCGGGGCGTCCCCTACTTTGTGCCCTGTGATGGACTGGCATCCC
>JAODLC010000065.1:26663118-26683642 GCA_026781145.1 Hippopotamyrus pictus | reverse complement strand
TACTTTGTGCCCTGTGATGGACTGGCATCCCGTTCGGGGCGTCCCCTACTTTGTGCCCTGTGATGGACTGGCATCCCGTTCGGGGCGTCCCCTACTTTGTGCCCTGTGATGGACTGGCATCCCGTTCGGGGCGTCCCCTACTTTGTGCCCTGTGATGGACTGGCATCCCGTTCGGGGCGTCCCCTACTTTGTGCCCTGTGATGGACTGGCATCCCATTTGTGGTGTCCCCCGCTTTGTGCCCTGTGATGGACTGGCATCTTGTTCAGGGTGTCCTTAGCTATGTACCCTGTGTTACCTGATATAGACTCCAGACTCATAATGATTCTGCACTGAATCAGCAGTTATGTTAAATGGATGGATAGTGGTCGTATATGTCACATAATCAATGTTGTCTTTTAACTCCGCTTGCTGATGGGAAAAAAAAGCTGGACAAGGGAGTCATTATTTTGAAAGCAGTTTTTAAAACTTTAAACAAGGGCTAATGGTAAATCAGCAGGGTACAGTTCAAATCCCAGGACCGGTAGACTGATGTCACCAATGGGCCCTTGTGGAAGGCCCTTAGCCTCGAATGGCTCCAGAGAATGGCTGACCCTGCCTTCACAAAAAAAGACGCAACTTACAAAAGTACAGAATTAAATCTGACCAATGTTTCTAACAGTAACCACTTGATGAGACTCTGAAGTCCCCACTGTTTCATCTGACCCCAACTGTGTGAACTCTGAAGGCGTTCCGCTCCCAGAAAATCCTGACCAAAACTGTGGGAAAGCTAGAACACAGGATGTGCAGCATCATAGCGGAAATTACTTTCTTATTCATGGTGTGCTCCCATGCTTGGCTGTGACTCAACAGACTGTGCGGGCCTTATTTGAGATGGGCAGCTCTGAATGGATCACAGGACTGTCTTTTTCTGACATCTCTGGAATGCTATAGGCTAACCCACTTCCTTGCTAAAGCACCCGCCCTCCATCGCTGCTCACCCGATAAGCCACCCACGTCCATCTTCTTCAGGTTCTTGGCCTCTAAAATGACGACGGTCAGCTTGCCGGCCGTGGGCACGTAGCGCAGTGAGAAGCAAATGTCACCCAGCTTCTCTTGCTGTGAAGAAGAAACAGACAGATAGAGAAGTCAGATCACGCTAACGCTAAGAGGACAGTGTGTTCAGCTCCGGTAATGACTGTTGACTGCAGGCTCTCCTGTGGACGGTTTTCTCTCACTGGAATGTGGGAGAACCTGCTTATTGGCTCGTATTTACTCCTAAAGTACATTATTCATAGTTGCAATTTCATTTTTTTACTCTTTTAAACCAAGATACTCGGTAAAAAGCATCAGAACAGAGACTGGAAACATGAAGCTCACAAATACAGATTTCTTGATGTTTGTATGCCATGTCTTGGTGTAAAGTTTGGGGTCTTCCTTTAGTTAAACATTTAAGTCTTTGTCTTAAACAATTAAACAACAAAGTAAAGAATTGCATCTAGAAAGGACAGACCAAGGTACTGTGGCTAGAAACAGTGGAATGTGTAGGGCAATGTTTGTGAAAACATGCAAGGTCCGACCTGCATCTGATCATGGCTGCTTGGAGAGACCCTGACACAGAGGAGGGGCTGTGCATTCGGCTGGACCCATGGGGACCAAAAGGAACATGGTTTGGGGTCTAGGATTTGATCTCACCCGGCCCTAGCTTAGGATCCACTACTGCATAGCTGGTACTTTCTCCCAAGAACATCTTGCCATTTTTAGCAGGGCAGTTCAAGTCAAGGACGTCACCCTGGTTAAGTACCAGGCTCCAGAGTGCCAAAGGAGGACACATCCCTAGGTGCTCAACCAGTAGCTTTTAGGTTCCAACCCTCTCTGTTACCGATATCTATTTAAATTTACTTTTATTTATTTACTTTTGTGACATAGAAGTGAGGCAAACAACACATTATACACCTTATATACATTACATAGGAGGTTGCCAACTTTGGTCAGCTGGCTGGTGTGAGATTTTCAAGTCGAGACCAGGCTGCACACGCATTTACACATATATAACAGTTTTATTACCTTGTAAATAGTCTGTAGGGTTTGCAAACTACTCCAGCGCGTTGTGATGTAGCTTTTATTATTGGTTTATGATGGAATAATGTATATTTACCATAAGATTTCTTGCATGAGCGTGAGAGTCTGAAAGCGTGAGCGTCACGCTCGATGTCTGAGGGGAGGCAACCCTGGAGATATGCTCCCTGCCTCCCCAGTAAAACGTGAGTAAAATCCCAGTTGAAATGAGCACCCTGTCTAACAGCATCTCCTTTACTATCCAGCAAGCCGACAGGCTGTATTATCGCACCGTCATCCGGGGGGGGGGGGGGAAGAAACGGGAACGTTGCTCCCGACCGAGAAGTCAAGCATAGCGTAAGGGCGCGATGAGCGCGATAATCCGCGGTCACGAAAACAGGGCGCGAAGGAAAACAGTTTGGCGTTCGCTCAGCCCCCCCCCCGTCACCAGCACCAATGAAATTCAACCTGGCGAGGGTGGGGGTGAAGGGGGAGGGGGGTGTCTGGCGGCCGAATATGTAATTCTGCCGGAGCGTGAACAGACACAGAGTCAGCAGGTGGACAGAAGTTGTCTCCTGCTGCTTTGGAGATTATGGGCTTCATTCACCCCAGATGGACGGGATCTTCTCGCAGGAACACTTGAGGCAGCAGATCACGTCAGCGTGAATGCGGCTCCCTGTATTTGTCACTTACTTAAGGTTATTTCAGCGGGGGGGGGATACAACCTCAGCAGTAAATGCGCATTTGTTAGCCGTGACATGTTATCAAGGCTTGACTGAGTGCTGCCTGTTCTTTTACATTGTTTTTTTTAATGCTTTAAATTGAATTAAATTGCACTTCATATTCATTTTTCATATTGAGAGAACTGTCGCCAGAGAACAATAACTTTCAAGTCGATTACAGAAATCCGGTTACAGTAAATTGCTTTAACACGTTAAGACAAAAATACAACTTGCCGGAGAATGTGAGAAAGCGCTAATGACACATACCGCCGTGTCAGGGAAACGCGGCGAATCTCACCGCGGCTGTACGAGATCCTGACCCTGCTGCTCTTACAAAGGATTCGACAATTTTCCAATTAACCTTTACTTACGCAATCTATAGCTAAAAGCGTGGTTTCCAGGGCGACGCGTACCCCAAACACGACGCGCGGAGCGATGACTGGACCTGAACGCAGGAAGTCACACTTTGATTAATGACGGGATGAGAAGCAGGTCAGACCCCTGGAGGCCAGTGCAGGCAGTTTGTGTGCAGCAGCACTCTCTTGGTAAGAGACGATTTATTTTCCGACGTTCGGATACTTTAATTCCCACTAATTTCCACATTCCCAAATTTCGGAGCTTCCTGCTGCACAGTATGAAGACAGAGTCTCATTTAATATTATTTTTTCTACTGACTAATCTTACATCAACAAATTGTATTATGAGGCTGAAATAATTTTCAAACTGTATCACACATACGATCTTTGGAGTATCTGCAGATGAAGGTGTCCACAAATTGAAAAAATGTTGAGCAATCTAAGTCTATGATGTTAGAGGACCCCCCCCCCCAACCACCCCAAACACACACACAGAGTGTTCCCTTCCAAAGCCAGTCGGAATATTTAGATGCAATTTTGAAAAATGCAGGATAGCGGTGACAGCAAGGCAGTGGCGCAGTGGTGCAGTGCCGCAGCTGCATGCTCAGCATGTGTACGTGGTATGTGGCGCCCCCCCCCCCCCACCTCCTCTTTCTCGGCGCTCTGCAGGTCACGCCACTCCTCTGTCACATGGCTGAAGTCCACCTTGTTCATGGGCACTCTCACGTCCCCGATGGCGTCGTGCTTGGAGAAGCGGTCAAAGTCATAGACCGTCATCACCAGCGTCTTCCCCCCCAGCTCGGTGTAGGGTACCTGGGGGGAGGGGGGGTGTTATTACTGGGTGTGATATCCCCTCTCTCACCAGCATCAACAGACTAGGCTGGAGAGGCCGGCCTCCAGTCATACCTCTGATACCGTTGCTTATTACAGATTCCAAGCTCTTCTGGATGGTTAATTACTCAATTAAAATTCACACGGAATTCCTAACAGGTCTGGGGACCAGCTCATGGTTCAATCCGCTGATCCATTTTCCCATCCAAACCAAGACCTGGCTCACGTTATTGGCAACGAGTCTATCCAGTATATTAAAATGATGCGAGTGGTGCAGCTTGTCACTGTCTTCTGATATACATGAGTCCGGAATGATATGCAAATGAGGACTTCTGAACTAATGAACACACATTTATATGACGGCTTTCTAGATCTTGATTTCGTTTGCAACAAAAAAGATGAATTGCGAACAGCTGGAAATGTAACACGTTGCCTTTAATAGCACCATGGGAAAGCGGACTCCACCCCTACCTTGAAGATGAACTGTTCATTAAAGCAAGGGTTGAGTGTCTTTCTGTGGACCTTCGTCTCAAACTTCTTCTTCTTATCTGGTAGCAGATACACTTTGACGTAGGGATCTGAGGTCCCTCCCATGTCCATAGCAGGTAGCTCTGCGGCCTGGATGATTCCCACGATGAGCTGTGGAGGACGGCAGCACAGGGGATGGCAGGTCAGTGCACCGAAGGGGATTCCAGTGGCACGTCACAGTGCATAGCAAGACCAAGGAACCACTGTCTCAGCACCATGTACTGGTGGACAACAGAACCTAAGGAGCAGGATGTGGGCACCTCACCGAGGAGGAGAGTGGCACCGAGTTTGGGCACCTCACTGTGGAGAATGGTGACAGGAAAGGGTGAGGGTTTGAGAACCTCAAGGTAGAGAGTGATGACGACAAAGGACCAGGGTTTTGGAACCTCACTACGGTGACACTAAAGAGCCTTAATGTTCAACAAGGCCAGGGGTCGGCCTTCCCGTCCCTGTGACCAACACCGCCCCGGGGCTGCCCTGTTAAAGCAGGGTGCAGTCACACCCCACAAAGCCCTAATCAAATTAATTTCTAGGACAGCTTTATCTTGGGGGCGTTGAAAGCACATTAGTTTCAATAAGCTTTTACCATGACTTCAAATAAAGGAGATTCCCTGCTATGCTAGTCTGAATACTGACTTCTTTTGCGTATGATATTTTCACCAGCAATCATTTTACTTATTAATGTTGTTAATTGACCTGCACACATGATTTTTTTTGCAAAGATGTCAAAAACATTGAATGGACATTGATACTGCTAATGATCTTTCCTCTGAGTTACTATGGCGTTTTATATGAGATATTTAGTGTTAATTAATGAGATGTGTAAGTAAACCTGTAAAAGGCTTATGGAGGCAAGTGGAATAAATGTTTGTTGGCGGTTTGAAGGCTTTCAAAGACATCGTTCTCATGAATGATAGCATCTAAGGTCCTGGCAGGATGATTGACCAAGCCTCCAAATGTGAACAGCTGCTGCTCTTTAGTCTCTGTGGTCCCTCAGCCCATAAATCAACCTCCAATCAAGCTGACATTGTTCAGACAGTTGGGAGTGATCAGGACCATCAAGCCTGGTTCCAAGTGCTGACGCCTTCCAGGCAGGCCGTGGCTGGCCTCCACTCACAGATGAGGTCCATCCATCCGTTTTAAATGAACACTTGCAATTATGGCCCCGGGGAGCACTGAGCATAAAAGCGAAGACCATGCAAAGTCTGCCCAGGGATCGGAGCTGAGAACCATGCGGCTGTGAACCTGGGATGTATATGGGAAATTGAAACACCTCACTCTACTGGGTTCAGCCATTAACCCAACACTCTACTGGGTTCAGCCATTAACCCATCACTCTACTGGGTTCAGCCATTAACCCATCACTCTACTGGGTTCAGCCATTAACCCATCACTCTACCACTCAAAGAGTTTAGGGAAAGTTGAAGGAAGGTAAACAGACATCAGGACAGGACTGGACCAGATGCACAGGACAACCACCCACAAAAAGAACACGATGGAGAGCGATGGAGGAGAATGTTATCTCCTGTTAGTGGAAGACGACAGACTAAGGATAGTTATGAATCCAGTGCGCCATTTTAACTACATGAAGCAATTCTCTGAAAGTAACATTACCAGGAAACGGCAGTTTCTTAGTCATATACATCAGGTCACTTTGAGACCCAAAAATGCTGTCTGCAGAAGGCTGAGGTACCATTAGCTTTGTGTGAATGATTTCTTAGGCTAAGGAGTCTGTCGAACGCAATTCCAGATGTAAAAGGTGTTTCGGAAGTGCACTTAAAACCTGGCATCCCCATCACTGTGTCGTCTCAAATATATGGACAAGCATGGACTTTCTCAAGCAGCAGTGCGAGAGAGGAAACTGACAGCTCAGCCAGAAGTGCTTCCCAAAGTATGATGCATGGTGTACCCTGCCATCATTCTGCTGTGTTGAGCATGGAAGCGAATCCAGTAAAGATGAGTAGGCAGGTGGATGACCATACTTACGACAGGAGCTCTCTCAAGCGGCAGTCAGAAAGGAGGAGACTCCTTACCTGGTTTTCGGTGAAATTGTAATCCATGGAGTACTGCAATTTGCCCAGTTTCTCCGCCTCCTTAGGCTCCGCCTCTTTCTCCCCATCCGTCAGCCCTGTCTCTGCATCATCCTCATCCTTCATGGCCTGAAGAGACACCCACCAACAGTCAGTCCTCAGGCTTCCGCTGGCCGTCAGTCGTTCAGGGAGCCTGCTCCGGGGGGCTTCTGCTCAGGGACACAAGCGCTAACACAACACTGGAGTTAACGTCATGGCATGCTGGGTGATGCACTAGCGCCACACCGCGCGCATTCATTCGGTCTGCGGACATGGGCAGGCAAGGTCACATCATCTTTTACAGAAGGGAGCACAAGCAGTGCACCCTGGTCTTATATCAAGCAGCCTGTTGTGGTGCAGAAGCAAACCAACCCGGGCGAATGTCTGGGAGATGGAGGGGGAAGCGGAACTCCTTGCTATCCCTGTGCTCAATGGGTACATGGCTGTTTGTCACTGAGAGGCATGCGGTTGGGGCCGTAGTTTTGGTCCCTACGGCTGAGGTGCCAACAAAATGGCAGCCATCCTATTGGTCATGCAGGTCATTCTCTCAAAAGTGCCCACCCCTCGACCCCACCCTCAAAACTGTATTCATCTTAAGATGAGTCAGAGTATATCTGCATACTATAAATCTCAGCTGTGCTCATATCACGGCCATGGAAGCATCATGCTAGCGGAATGCACCGATACGGGAAGATATGGAAATCCCATGATATTAGTTTCCAGGTTGCTGGTGTAGGATCACAAAGGCTGAACGAAACTGATTCCCCTTTGTCGGTTCGAATGGGCTCCTATCTGTCTCCTCTGCGAGCAGGCAGGAAAGCCAACCATGACATCAACATGACAACTGTGTTTGTCATAGAATGAATTACTCCTAAACTAGCCGCTTGACAATGTTTTCTCTTTAGGAGTCTGCCTCAAGTTGCCCAAAGGGGACAAGTTTCTATGTCATTTCATAAACTAAAGGCAGAGCTGCTATTAAACACATCTATAAAGCTGCGACACCTACTTTGGCGTCCCTCAAGAGAACCGTTGATCGTAGCAATAGCTGGCAGCTCTGAGATTAGCGAAGGAAACTTAAACTTAAAGTGTCGTGTCCAGGAAGATCAACTTCGTTCAGCCTTGTCAAAGTGCATCTAGAAATGATTTATGTGTATAGAGAAACAGACATACATGTAGGGTACAGTTGCATATATTGTGTTGTATGGGAGTAAGTTGCTCTCTAGAGTCTAAGAGCCAGAACAGCAGGCTTAGAAAGAAGATCCAACATCAATTGGGGACCTACCGCCAGTGCCAATCCCGTACAGTCACCAGACACAAGACAGATAAGGAGGACATAGAAGGAGGAAACAGAAATTAAAACAACCACACACAAGAGAGGCAACTTCAGATAGGACATACCAAGCAAAAGACTGACACAGTGCCCTCAGCTTCACTGTCGCATTGTGTTCATGCTCCACAAAAATCCTGATTAAATCCATGTATCCTCTAACAAATATTCAGGGCTTACACAATGGATGACATCTTCTAATTCCGTTACCGTCAAATCTGCCTACATCTGGTTATGACTTAGATGTTCTAGGTGAACACGTTGAAAACGCACATTATACATGGCTAAACTTCATTCTTTTTTCATGTTTTTTTTTTCTCTTTTATTCCACTAAAGACCATTTAAAAGGCTGCCTTATTATCTGAAATAAAATTGAATTTGGAATGCACATTGATAAGTAATGATGACTAAAAATAGTACCCAAATGGCACCCAAATTAGCTTCAATAAAGAATAACATCAATAATAATAATAATAATAATAATAATAATAATAATAATAATAATAATAATTACTATTATTATTATTAGTAGTAGTAGTAGTATTATTAATATTATTATCAGGACAAAAACAACAGGGATCCAGCAGCTATCGCTGCTTGGGCCCCTAATTAATATGCCATAAAACTTCTTTAAAGATACAGGAGACTCTTAAATGGTCTCACTGTGAATCAGATGGATGTGCTACAAGCCACATAATTATTCAGGCTCACTGCATCCTGTGTGTTTCATATTTTTTTTTTAATTGGTGACTGAGTCATTTCTCCAGGTTAGTAGCAAATTACATTTCATAACATGATACTTAGTTGGAAAAGTATGATGCTACTATTAATGATCTTGTTTTGCAACCAAGAGAGGGCAAAAAAAAAAAATCAAATGCTAAAACAATGATACATATATTTCAGGTACAGAATGAGATTTTCTCACTGGAATTAAAGAGCAAAAAGTCCAGACATGACATTCAATCAAAAGAGCATTTCCTGGCAAGGAGGGACATTGTTCCGGAAGGAGCCATAAAGGCACTGAGGCTCTGAACTAAAGCCGGCCGACCAAGACACTCAATGGACAAGAACGATTGGTAATGCTTTACATTAACTGTACCTTCATACTGAATTCATAATGCATTCATAGAACATGCATAAGATGCACGTAAGTATACCGTAACATCCTAACATACCTCAACTGTTTTACTATTAATAACAAACATTATATGATTATAATGTTTGTTATTATCATATAATGTTATTATTAATGTATATTAAGCTACGTTAGGAGATTAAGGCATACTTACATGCTGCTTATTATTGTTCTATGAATACATTATGAAGGTGCACTGAATGTTCTACGAATGCATTATAAAGGCATTATGAAGGTGCAGTTAATGTAAAGTGCTCATTGAGGACACCCTTTGACTGACACAAAGCAGCATATTTTATAATAATCCCTTAGTGGCCGCATTGTGATTTTTCTTATTAATAACAATATGGATGCAGACTGTCTGATGTGGAGAGCCTAAAAGAAACTCCTAAACTGGAACAGTTTCAAACAAGGGACCTTTGCAGGGGTAACTTTATTCATACGTATTTTTGTTGGATTTGAAGCTGCATTATAATTTTTTGGTTCTGTTTCCAGTGAAGGGAAACAGAATGTTAATGCCAGTGGGCCAGGAAGAGGATCCAGGAACAAAGTGTTTTTACCTCCATCTTGGCACCTTCTATGACATCCTTCATGTTGATGGCGGTCTTGCCGCCCTTCTCCTTGCCTTTCTTCTTATTCTTCTTCTTGAAGATGCACTTCTTGCAGAGGCAGAAGCAGCAGGTGAGGATGAGGAGGATGGCCACAAAGGCAATGGCGACGATGGCCCAGGACGGCACTGCAAACGAGCACAGAGCAACTCTGAAGACCACATCAGCAGCACTTCCTCCACAGCCCCTACTCCATAAAGCTGCATCTTAAACGGGCTAACGCAGGATCGTTGTACTCCTCTGAAAAGTGGACCTCAATATCCCGTAAACGGCCATCACAAAGCTGCCTTGAAGCATAACCTTGCATAAGAAGAACCAAGGTGATATTGAAGCCCTTTAGAAGTGGAATAGATGGCAGGTACTCCTGTTCATGGAGGTCTAAGCAATCACAGAAGCAGAATATCCTTTGCTTGGATGTCTACACCAGCAGTGACTACTTGTAGTTTGCAGACCCTGGAATGGGCAACACTGGAACGCTAAATTACTCAAGCATTCCATTTAAATCCAATTAGCCACAGTACATTTGACTGAATTCATTAATCTTAGCTGATGAATAAAAACTAATAAAAAAAAAGATACAAAAAAACTCACTGGAGTACATTGATGTTAATTCCCCACACCTCAAAAAAAAAAGGTGTGCAGGTTCTCACAGTGCAGACGCCAAGAGCGGCACAATGGATTGTGGGTAATCAGTCTCTGTGCCTTTGTGGGGCTGAGACGACATCAGCCCCAAATGGAAGCAGCAGAAGCTGCTGACGCAGGGCTGATTTCTCAGTCTGAGGCAGTGGAAAAAAAAATCAATGGGCAGCTGACAAAATCGATACGAAGAATCCCCTTAAAAAACATTCAAGTTCAAAGATAGCAGATCTTATGGCCTTGTGCCAGCTACAGTAACGACCTGCTTCCCAAACTGCTAATGGGGATAGCAATAGTATTCTGGATGTATCAGTAATGACCATCTCATGGTATTAGCAAGAGTACACTGAGGACAAGGGCAATGGTATTAATGACAGGGTGGGGTATCAGTAATGACAAGGTTTGGTCGCAGTAATGATACTCCCGCCAGAGAGGTTGACTCGGAGCTAGACACCAATTGTGTTATTTTTTTTTCCAGCTAATTATACTGGGATCTTCTTAAATCTAAAACCTAACAGATGGATGGAAATGAGGGGAAAAAAATAATTCTGATACCTGATCAGCATGCAAACTAGTTTACGAGAGCAAATTCAACTGCTCATATTCATACTGCTCCAGGTGCAACTTGTAGCCCATATCATATTAATATGCTGTAAATTTTTATTGACAAATTACTCTGTATGAGGCAAGGGCGCTGGTTTGCTTTCAGCATTGGCAGGGACCAAATCAGCCCAAACTGTCTGCCCCCTTAAACACACAAGTTACTCTTACACTATCGGTAGAGGTCAGTACATGTTCCTACCATTCAAACCCAAATCCACGGCCTTGCTATGAGGCTTCCACATAACCCCAGCATTCAAAACAAATGTCATTTACAGTAATCAAAACGATGGCATGACAATTGTACACAGTCCAGTGCTCGGGATGGAGCCTATATGTCCTGTTAATGGCTTCGGCAAAAGGCGTGTAGCTTTGCCAGGTGCGGCGGAGCTTAAGCTTTATCTGGAATTTTGGGGTTTATCGACACGGATTAGCGGGGCGAGGACGCTCCCCCGGATTAGCGTACGCGAGGCAGACGTCGTGGAGGGAATCCGAGAGTCGAGACAGCCAGATACGGCACCCGTTGCCGCCCAGATAAGGATTATTCAAGCTGGGAAACAGAGATTCACTGAGAAATGGTCCATTATGGGGGGTATTTCTTTCCGAAAGACAGACGCTTCTCTTGACGTGCCGTCAAGGCCATGCTAGATTAGGCCGGCTAAGATTAGACTCCTGCATGTATTATTTATATATGACGACTTACTCTCTATTTCAGATTATTAGTGCTGCGTGTTTAAAACTGATAAAATATGAAAGGTAATGAGACCATATTATTAAGCTCAAAAAGGCTGCTACATGAGATGTAATACAACTTATATTGATATACTAGCTTTTTATGGAGAACGCTAAAATACGAATTATTACCCATAAGGAAATTGGTAAATATTATATGAGTAAGGCCTAGCAGAACGTAGATGTGACTAGCAGCTCATCAAGCTCAGATTGTAAAACATTCAGCACCTGTGACCTCTATCAGAAAACCATGAAGTCAGCAAAACAGTGCTGACCAGCAGTATCCAGGCAGCACAAAGTATGTATATATTGTGATTTTAGTGCCCATAAGAGACTCAGAGGTATTAATCACTCGGTACGTCAGCTTCGATGCTTTAGCCGCACATTTCAGCCTAAAAGGCTCTAAGCACCGACAGCGGCACTGCCGTGTGAATCACTGAAATGTACCATTTTAAATGAAATCGTGTATGAAATGACATTTACTGCAATAACACAGCGCGAGCATAAACAAACTGACTCACACAGTCGGAATCTGCAGTCATTTTAATGACAATGCCAACACTAATGGACTTGGCTATCTTGTCACAGTGCAAAATTGAATAATTTCAATGCGTTTTCTCTGCTGGTAACTTATTTACATTCCAAAATAAAACATATATTGTTGATTGACCCTAATCACTCAACATTTGCCCCAAGTGTTTGTGTATATGTGTACTAATGAGAGCTCATGGGGACTGACAAGGCTAATGAACATCTGAAGATTGTTTTAATGGCGAAGCCCATTAAAGGACACATGCATATGAGATATGCATCGCAAGGCACAATGACCTATTAGCTTGTGTTGGATTCGGCACTGGTCCCAGTTGGACGGAACAGTAAGTGACTGTGATGACATTGAAGCCACAAAATGGGAATCCACACTATTGCGGTACTGAATTCTTGAATCTTAAACTTTAAGAAGTTAGATATCCGACTGGGCTGTTCATCTTGTATCACGAACTCAGAGATAGGGAGGGATATTGGAGAAGTGTGGATACCATTATATAATGTAAAGGGGGGGCCCAAGGTGAGTTTGCCGCGGGGTCCAGAATGTCTAGCTACTCCCCTGGGGATGGGCAACCCTGATCCAGGAGGCCTTGTTACCCAGCAGGGTTTCCACCCTACCAGGTCTCTGATGAACCACACTTGATCAGGTAGGATAGAAAACATGCTGGATACTGGCACTCCGGGATCAGGGTTGCCTACTCCTCTACTAACAAATCACCCAGTTAGAGTGGTCCAGATTTGGGAGGATACACCCGTCCACCACTGACACTGAACGACTTATCTAACCTGCGTCTGTGGACTGTAGAAGGAGACTCAGGAACCCATATGGAGAGCTGGGGTTCGACTTGAACCGCTCAAAGTTGACGGACCGTTCAAAATCACATTTGAGAATAGAACATAGCTTTGCACTGAAAATCCCTTAGCCTGATAATTTGGTCGTGCAAAACACCTGCTGGTAGAAGATCAAACAAAATATACAATAGAAAGACTCAAACGTTAAAATGTGAGTCTGCCGCTTGTTAAGAGCGACAATAACAAGGCTGGGGGGATGTAGCTTTGTAGACATTTCATGGTTGGTTACAGCACAAAGGTACCTTAAAAATTTAAGTCGGAAGTACCCGGGAAGATTAAATTAACTAGCTACGCGGCCAGCTGGAGAGATTTTCGGTGAACTGCATTTAGCACTAACCCTTGGAGTGACTGTAAATGGTGATGCCATCTGCCACCTCTGCAGGTGACATTTCAGGCAAACTTAATGTAGCTAGCTAGCATGGTAGCACTAACATATTAAGCTTAATTAAAAGCTAAAACTGACCCTTTATTTAAAAAAAGCCGCAGATATTAAGTTATACTGTTACGTTACAGTGTACTGTTACATGCAAGGTTTAGCGGTCACAGACCTAACATTATGTAACAGTCTGTCCCTCAAATTGTGAGCGATTAGGGGCTTGGGGGTCTTCATTATCACACCACGATTTCCATAATTCCAGCTCTGACAGTGATCTTTATACATCGAAGGTATGGGCGACTCAACGCTTTTTTGCAGCTGGTTAGAGAGTAGGTGTTGTACTGTAAGTAAGTGTTATAAACGCAGCAGAAACCCAGAAACAGCCAATCTGCTCAGACAGATCTACTGATGGGGGGTGATTTCTACTTTTATTCATACAAAACTTCATCTGATCTCATGAGGTTCATCCATCCATCCATCCATCCATCCAAAAATGCCTGTCTGGGACAGGTACATTGTGAGCTTGAAAGATTATCCTAGGCTGCAGAAGGCAGGGGACGCCCTGGACGGGATACCAGTCCAACGTGGAGCAGGTAACGAGGCACAGTAAGAATTTAGGTAAACGCTGACGGCAGGACTAGACATCTTGGAGACCACAGCAGAGAGACCACAGCAAAGAGACCACAGCAGAGAGATGGGGATGGTTGTGTTCCGTCTTGTCTGCTTAACTACCCTACAGGTCTAGTGGCGAATTTATGACATGCCCGCTTCATATGTAACCTTGTCGGAAAATCGCTGCTGAACGACGGGACGCAGTGCTATGAGATGCTTGAAGATGCCATTATGTAGCTTTAAAAAGGCCTCATCACCTCCTTTGCAGAAGATATGGGTTTCTTTCACAGCCAGCGGGCAAGGGGACATGGAGCAATTTCATTCCCGGTGGGCGGCCGACAATATAACAGACAGACGGCGCGGGTCCGTTCCCTGGTAGGAGCCACAAGACGCCGGGGAAGTGGGTGCCGTAATTGCGCCCTCGGGGAGGAATAAGTTGCGCACATGGGTTGCCAAGAGTTGCAAGCCGACGCAATTGTGACAGCAGCGTATCGGTAAACGAGCCTTGGTTACCCACCGCGCTATGCTAGCTTATCACCCAGCAGAATCACTTGCATAGCGATCACTGGCGAGCCACAGACCAACTTTAGCTTCTGTACCGTCCCTAAAGCGGCCCAGGAGCCCAGTTATCCAAATCCAGCCTTTCGGAACGATACCTTCCGGATAATTCTGCATCCAGAGTCAACCCACATCAGCAGGAATTTGACGTCTGTGCGCAGCACGCTCGAAACGTTAGTGCATGGGACGGCTTTTGCCGCGAGGTGTTTTCAGCTGGTTCCACGTACGGCACGGAGCTGTCGCCTGCCAGGCTTAATGTAATTCTTGTGTAACTGCGTACGTGGGAAGTAGCCAGATTTTTTGAGTCGTGCTGTGCCGTGATGACCGTGTAAGCCGTTCCAAATTAGAGCATCAGTCAGATGATTAAATAATAATAGTAATAATACCGCTTTGCAGCGTGACGCATTAACATTCCAGACGCCTCCACGGATAACCCGTTTTACTATCACAGTTCGTTTCGCGAACCTCCGGGAGACCCTTGTAGCTTTTCTGCAAAGCACTGCTTCACTGCTTTCCACACGGTCTCCCAGCGACTGCTTCAAAGTGGAGAAAATTGGCCACCGACCTGCTTTTTGTACGAATAAACGGGTAGTTAGGATGGCGTCTGAGGAGTTTCGACGGGACCGGGGAGAACAGCTGCGCGTTCGGCTGGAGTCGATGCCAGCGCTTAACCGGAGCTCGCTCGCGAAAAGCCGGATGCCGGAGCTTAATTGGTGTAATTTATGAGAAAAGTTATTTTCGAAAGAAACAAGAATCATTTCCTGTCTTTGGCAGTTTTTTTTTTCATGTAAATCTGCTAAAAGAACTGTGGCAAACATTTGTCCCTCAGACACTTCAGTTCTCAGCATTTTTCTAGAAAAAACTTTCCATCCTTATTTGATGTGCATGGTGCTTTTGCAGAGGAGCAAATTCATGGGGATGAAAAGGCACCAAAAGTGTACTAAAATCAGCCAGTAAATCCCTCCTCTCATTCACATTCTTCATAAAAAATCCCAGGCTGTGTGGCATCGGAGATACGCTACTGTGCAAAATCTTAGGCAGTCAAAGAAAAGATTTAAAGCGCAATCTGGACAGTTAGTGAATATTTGCTCAGGAAAAATACAACATACAACATTGCAACATATGGAAATTAACTGTAACAATAAAATATAAGCAAGAATTTATTCTGTTCTTCAAAAAGTCTCTGATATCTTGCTGGATGGCTAGTTGAACACCGCTTCAGGTGCCAAACCTCTCCTCAGGGGCACCTCAGCCATTCCATGTATCTATTAAATTTCATCACCAGCTCTGTTAATTAATTACTGTAGTTAGTTAAGTAAAAGAATTAGGTATTGATTAGCCAAACAAGGAATGTTAATGGTCTTGTCAAAAAATACACGTGTGTACTGGACGTTTGCTGAAAATCCTGGGGTGACTTTAGGAGAGGTTAGGAAATGGCTGAGCTGGCACACAGACATAATACCATAATTTTACACCAACATGAAGATTATTTAAACATCGTTTTCTTTGATTGCCAAAGACTTTTGCACAATGCCGTATGTATTTAGCTACATAAAATCCATCCAATCAACAGCATTGAATCGTTCACCAGGCTCAGGTGCTCACGTGGGATTTTGTGGAGCTCATTCATGAACTTGTCCTTCAGCTTGGAGAAGGCCTCGTCCTTGGGTCTGCCGGCCCCCTGTCCGGTGGCCTCCGTGCTGTTGGAGGTGGCGGAGGCGGAGGAGGTTGCGACCGCCAGGGCTTCCCTTCGACTCTCGGTCATGGTGGCTCTGGGCGGCCAGCCAGATGCTGGAGGAGGCAAAGAAATGAGGTCACAGATGATTTCGACCCCAAAGCAGGACGCGTAATACTCGTACATTTATGTAAATATAACGATAAACGCAAAGAAAAACGCAACCACGCTGAAGAGTAATATATCTTGCTGGTTTCTGATTGCTTCTGGCAAACGGTTAAACGGCAGAAAAACCTTATTTAACTGAGATGTTCTTCACGGAGCTAGGTAGGCGTAGTTGGAGGGGTTGCATGTATGGTTGGGCTGACATGTGTGTCTGTGCACGTGTGTGTGGGATCACTGTCTGGGGAGCCTGCAGCAGATAATAAAAGAGAGCAAGAGTTCCAGAACTCCAGCTTGAAGCCTCATCACCATAGTAACCTAGAGTAATTGGTCCAATGAAGGGAAAGCTTGTTAGAAGATCGCACCCAACTAGACATTCATACTCACAGCGGGGAATGATTTCTTTCTTTGTTTTGTTTTTTTTTTTTTTTGAAAAAATTTATCTTTTTGATTTCACAACATCGATGTGAATTGCAGTTTAGAAATACCACAGCAAAACAAAACAACAAAAACATATTCTCTAGAGTTCAGTTTAACAATGCTGCTGTTTTTGCATAAAGTGATTTGAAATGAATGAAAAAGAAGTTGAGATTTAAAGGGGAATTTCACTCAAATTTTACATTTCAAGATTCAGCGCGGAGTCAAGATGACAGACAGTAACAGACAATGAGCACGCAACGTGAAACATCATGCGGATGTCATGGTCTGTCAAAGACAGGTCCTTCCTCCAAACCAGCAACTGCCTGTTTGCTTTTTCTTGGAGGGAACACTTTCAATGAGCATCCAGATAATAAACAGCGTCCAGACAAGAAGGGGAATATGAAGTCTACGGAGCACCAAGAACACGGTCCTCCTTTGAAGCAACAGTGTGTAGCTACTGGCTCAGGGGACGATGGACACATTGACTCTGAGTTGATCTATGACTAACGCCAGGCTATGTTTCTTTGTTCAGGATCAGCCTGGGTTTTCTGAGGGCCATTCACCCAAAGAGAAATGGCAGAAGGCTCCTGGTTTTTTTGAATCTCTTACACAAATCTGTGCTATAGTCAGTTTCATGTGCAAGATGTGTCCAGCATTAACAGAAGAAGAAGACATGGGAAGAGGACTGCAACAGGTTTCGCACAAGTTCTCCATCCATCCATCCATCCATCCATCCATCCATCCCAATGACTTATCCAGTACAGGGCAGTGGAACACTTTGGACAGAATGCCAGCCCATCACGGGTCCAATGAAGCCCATCTCCCTCCCCATTGTTCATTCTAACGTAGTACTCTACAGCTCTTGATCACAGTAGTCACACCAGGTCTGCTGCAGTGCCTCCACACATAGCCAGTGCCCTCCAACAAGCACCGTAAGAGCCGCTTCATTTAGAAACTGCACTCAGAGCTCCATAGCAATTCTACCACCAACTAGAGAAATCTCTCACCTGTAGGAAGTGCTGTTTCACAGCCCCCGGACCCTCCCCTATGAAGGGGGAGATGGTGAAGGGCTGTACAATACAACCCCCAGACTTCAAACTCCACCTGAACCACAGAGTTTGCATTGAGATCAAGAAAATGCTTTTTTTTTTTTTTCATCTCCCATGCTATACTGCAGCTTACGTTTGCTGGAGATTGAGTGGAGAGAAATGTCATACCTGTGATAATTCTTCCATCAGCTACTTGGAAGTCGAGGTGGGGGTTGCAGTACACAGAAAGCACTTCAAGGCCGATCAGCCACCTTGAGCTACATTAATGCCCTTTCCCGCATAGATTATGTGGGCGTTGTTTTCTTCAGCCATTGAAACGAGCTCAGAGGAATCAGGGTTACGATTTGATATTTAGATTTTTCTGAATGTTTATTTAAAAGTGGCGCTAATGCACACCTGCCAAAGCGTGCCGTCTTTGCACTCTAACCTTACAGCGGTGAGTCAGAGACGTGAACAAAAGGCAGAACACAAAAGGCAGTAATTACATGCAGGAGTGAGGGAGAGAAGCACAGTCTGTTCTGAGCAAATTAGCGGAGTGGAGGCAAATCTGAGTGGCTGCAAAGTTGTTGTCGGAATCAACCGCAGATCCGTCCTAATAGCCGTAAATCGATGTCAGGCTACGTCCTCGGTTCTGCGATTTGTCAGCGGAACTCGCAGAAAGTCAGCATCCACTAGGCCGCAAGAGCAGGCGTCCAAGAGCTGGACGAGTCCCCTGCCCGCAGTTATTCCGCCATCCGTCAGCCGCCAACTCGCGCTACCGCCGTGTGCTTGACACGCGACGCCCACACGCTACATGGCTCCTGGCCTGGCGTGTGTGATCTCCCCGGCGCCTCCCTGTGTCGCAGTGCATTTCACACCTCCCCAGCGTCCACGCCAGCACACACAAGTTTGTGACTCTCACGCTATCGCCATACATTTGTGTTCATACTACCCCTGCACATAGAACGGCACTTAAACACAGCAACACGACAAACAGGGCAAGGTTTTTATTATCAGCTATGAAATACCACCCCTGAAAAACCATACAGGCAGGATCTGAGGACATAGTACTATTCCTTATCAGTGCAAAAATAAATAACAATACTACTAAAAGATGTTTAGGGTCTTAATCATCCCCCCCCCCCCCACGATGACTGCATTCTCTTTCAAAATGACCCTTATGGAGAAGGAGCAGCATGTTGGCATAAATTAAATGCAGTCAAAACAATAAACCGAATAGAGATCGTGAATCACTCAGAACTTCTGCTTTAGGTTTGCACAGTCAATTGATGGTAAAAGTGGCATGGCTGTCTGGGTCCTGTACCAACAACCATTCCGCTGTGGGGAAGAAGGTGATTTGGTGAAAAAAGTACTGGGCTACTCCACATCCACACTGAAATCATCTCACTGTCGCTTCCATATCATCTGCGAATTACACCCATTTGTGCATGCAATAATGTAAGGCTTTTTTTTTTTAATCTTGATATTTGTGTGAATTATGATGTGTTTGCTTTAACAGAGAGATAAATTAATTATCATAGCAAAAAGACACTATTTTGATCTGGGGGGGATGCTAGCTATGTAATTATACCATAAAGTAAAGTAAAAAAAAAAACAACCAAAGAATATAATGTGAATGCATATTATATCAGGAAGCACAGCACATCCAATAATTAACTACACTTCATTGAATTTAGAGATAATCATCAGGCAAATGAAAATTGAAGGTTTGAAATGAATGCCCATCACTGGATTTTAATTTGGGGATGGCTTTCGTTTGCATTATCAAAGCAAAAGCTTTAGCATTATCTTCAAAGAAACAGGGAAACTTTTCGTGCTTAAACAAAAGTAAAGAAAAGGAAAATTCCCTCAGGTCCTCAGGAGTGACTCAGCGGAAACCTCACTGGTCATTTGCATAAGTCCATGTTACTTTTAACTGCCACACTTTCATGAAATCCTGTTTTATAATAGATAAGTAATCGCTTTAACCAAATCTAGCATAAAACAATTTAGGCAATGGTCTTTCTCTTATTTTCCTTCAAACACTTAGATTAAAGAGTAGTCCTGGGGGCAGTGTTTCAAATGCAGAGTACTAAAAGTTAGCATACAAGAGGATCCTTCAGAAAGTCATTAATGCCTTTCGAGTGTTACTGAAAGAGATTCTTCACGGAGCCAGAGGTCAGGGCAAAACGGCCTCCGTTTGTTAAGAAGGGTGCCCTTCCAGCCATTGGGAAACATAGCTAGCTTTCTAAGATGACCAGTCATTGGCTTCAGGGATGTAGTGTAAAGGCGGGAGGGTAAGATGAAGTTAGAGCCAATGAAGTAGATCAATAAGCCACACTCGGACCTTATTGGATGAGCTGAGATCCTCAGATGTACACCCACACAACCAGACACACACACATAGTCCTCGTATTCATATCTTTGAGGGGACTCTCCATAAATTTCTATGAACATAATCCTAATCCCAGTTATGATGACCGTGACACCTACCCAGCCCTAAAGACAAGACCTTAGGCATTTTTAGTTCTTTGATTGCAGTCATGGATTTTTATAAAATTGAGGTCGTTCTTGGGAGCACAAGGTGAAAAGTTACTAGTTTTTATCATATTGTTGGAAAATCTGGTCCTCCGGTTCCCATAATGTAATATATACATAACCCCCAAACTCCCCCCCACCCAAAACACACACATACACACACACACACACACACACA
>JAODLC010000065.1:26616187-26628788 GCA_026781145.1 Hippopotamyrus pictus | reverse complement strand
TGTATAGGACTGAGAGATACAAGCCATCCCCTTTACGACACATACACACCACTCTCTCTCTCTCTCTCTCTCTCTCCCCCTCTCTCTCTCTCTCTCTCTCTCTCTCTCACACACAGACACACACACACACACACCTAGACACATACACACACCACTGTCTCTCTCTCTCTCCCTCTCTCTCTCACATAGACACAGACACACACACACACACACACACACACAAACACCCAGACACACACACACACACAGACACACACACCGACATGGTCTGCCCGCTTCACAGACCTAAGTAATCCCTTCCAAACAGATCACTAAGGCTGGTTAACCTCATTAATTTCATTTTCTCAATTTTCTGGAAGATGCTTTGTGTTTTTGCCCCGCAGAATTTCCCCGAAATCAAACTCGTACAAACAGGACATGGCCCGATGCACAGACTGAATGTCAAACTCATTTACACAGTCCTCAGAGTGTACAAGAGCCCAAATGCAGCCCACGTTTGCATTGGGGGGGGAGTCAAAATTTCACCCGGAATCACACTACCAGGATCAAAGCAAGAGCAGCTCCATGCGTCTCCAGCTAAAATATTCAGGACCAGACTTTAAATTCGACCAGTACGAACCACTCCAGAATGGGCTTCGAGAAGAGAGTGGTGCGGATAAGCAAAAGG
The DNA here is from genome assembly GCA_026781145.1 of Hippopotamyrus pictus. NCBI lineage: Eukaryota > Metazoa > Chordata > Actinopteri > Osteoglossiformes > Mormyridae > Hippopotamyrus > Hippopotamyrus pictus. The sequence continues at coordinate 26,628,121 of JAODLC010000065.1, read as the reverse complement.
CCAGTCAAGCAAGCAACCCCCTCTCCCCCATCAATGAAAATTATTTTAAATGTCACGCGGAGACGAGAATGAGGTCTTAGATTCCGAAGAGGCTGCGGTGGTACTGCTGATTTTCCAATGGGGGGGGGGCGCTCTCTGTGGTTTGGGCCTAGGTGGGTGGTTTTAGAGCAGAATGGCTCCTGAAAGAGAGTGTTGGATTAATTTAATTTCCAGAATAATGGCGATTCCCAGCTGGCATGCTCTCTGATATCCTGGGGGGGGGGGTGCCATGGTGAGTAGTCCCTGGCTCTGGCTCTGGCTCCACATGCGTCCGCAGGTGTCCGGCGGTCGAGGTGACGTGGTGGGGGGGGCCGCGCCGGGCCACTTAAAACCCCTAATGACACGCACTGGTAGTGGGAGCTTCTATAATTGTGTGTTTAGCAAACTTAATCTGCCAGCAAAATGTTTAAACAGGTTAAAGCGGGGAGCTCAGTCACATTGATTGTAGCTCTTAAAACAGACGCTTTGCAATTAAAGCTGAGAGAATGGGGTGGGGGGGGGGACAACACAGCTGGCTAAACAAACACCTGCATGGGAAGTGGGCCGCGCTTCGTGCACGGATAAACCCCCCCTCCCCTCACTGCTTAAAAGCATCACGGAGCCAGCCGGCTCCGCTGTGCGGCTCATGTGAACCAGAAGCCCAGGAGGAACACGGGCCGACACCCCAGGAGTGGAGGGGGGGGGCGATACCCCCTGGGAATGGCCTGCCAGGGTGCCGATAGGGTGATATGGATACCCTGAAAGATGTAGGGGGGCCCAAAATGTACCAAAATGCCCCCCCCCCCCCACACACACACTTGGCAAGTTCCATCTAGCTGTATTTCTTCAGATTGAAAGCTGGGTGGGGCCCAAGGTGACATTTTGTCAGGGGGAATTTCTAGCTACACCTCTGCTCCTCACCTCACCCTTCCAGGCCCCCCACCTAAAAAAAAGGTGCCCAGGGTTACCCCCCCCGGGGTTCCATAAGCTTATTTAAAATGGATGATGGAAAAACTGGAAAACACAAGACAAATAATTCCCAACTTTTTACATTTACCACATTTTATCTAAAGCAATGTATATTTTTTTAAGAGTAAATGCGTCCAGACGACCTCTGGTGCGATTGTGGGTTAAGGGCCTTGCTCAAGTGCTCAATGGTGGGGGGGTGGTGCCAACCCGGGGATTCAAACCTCACAATCACAGGCACAGGATCCATACCCACTGAGCCATGCACACCGCCTCCACACCGCCTGTAGGGGGCACTTCTGATCATATGTAGCCTTACAGCCAGGCGCATCGCCGCAGAATAACAGAAAAAGAACGAGGAGGGTAAACGTCAAAGCAGCTACTTGGCTGTTGTCCCGCGACTCTCAGACATGCGCCAAGAACACAGGATCAGCAAGGTCACTTGCCGTCCGCGTCGCCAAATGAGACTCACCATTTCTCCTCCGCGGGACCAGGGCGGACTCGGGGGCCATAGACAAAACTTTACTTGGGAGACCCCCCTGCCAGTTTGGGGGCCCTAGACAATTGCCTGTTGTACCTACAGCTACAGCCGGCCGTGTTTCTGCTTGTACATAAACATTTTAATTTGACGTATACGCCTTTATTTGTTATTATTTTTCATTTTCTATAAGGACTCTTATTTATGAAAATATGAATACACATTTACTCTAGGCTCCCTTGTTCTGATCCGGTCCAAGGCAGCCACCCAGCTTGCTATCCCTGGATCCGGACCCAGACGGGCTGCCCTTATCAGATCTCCCATCGGCGGCGTACGGCTCTGTCGCCGAGGAACAATACGCGCGGCCCTCCTTTCGTCGCCGTGACAGCGCAGCTTCCGCCGGCAAAGCGTGCCTGTCAGAAAGCGGAAAACGGCAGCACTGCCTTAATCAGGCACGATGGGCGCAAGGAAGCGAAATATGAGCGCTATCTGCTAAGGAGGGCTCGTCGCGATTAGGGATCGCACTCCGTCGCCATGTTCGCTCTGCCGTGCCTGCTGGAGACTTCATTAAGAGGAGTGCTCCGTCTCCTGAGGACTCTCCACGGGGGTAATATTCCCTCATCGGTGGGGATTTGAGATGACTAAAGCCCCAAATCAGCCAGCCCGCATTAGCGCTAGCCCGGCCTTGATCTCGGGGCAGCCAGCTCGACTCTATGTCATTAGCCATCCCTGTAGTCACTTGGATTTTTTAGAAGGTTGCTAAGAAACTAAACAGTTGTGTTAATACATTCTTTCTACATGTTAATTATTTTTATCTTCACACTGCCGCAAACTGCGGATGTCTGATTTAGACATTCAGAGTGTTTATTCAGATGCACAAAGGACGATTTAGAGACACTGATTCACCTAAACAACATGTATTTGGGCTGAGTTCTGCTACAGTTCTCCTGACAGATCAACCATGTCCTATTTACATACAACCTAACAATGAAAGAGATGTTTATGCATTTACGTCACCGTGGCAAGCGATAAAGGCTAACGACAGGCAGAGCTGAACAGGTTCTGATTCGGAAGGGGGATTAATGCCTGACACCTAATGCTCCTCCATGGGAGGCAAAAGAAGGGCCAAAAATCATAAAGAGGGGGCACCCTTATCATTAGCCAATGATATGTTTCGAATTAGTGAGTGACAGGGGAGGGGCACCCTGAGGACCAGTTAGCTTTCAGCTAGAGGCCAGTGTCCCTGAGATCCCGCCTCTCTAGGCTCTACCCTGCATTCCAGCTCGACAGTATGAATGGGATGCTAAAAGGGGGCATGTACACACACACACACACACACACACACACATACAGGTTTGTAATTATTAAAAATCTTTGTGGGGACTCTCCATTTATTTATATGAGACTTTTGGTATTTTTACATTTTTGATTACGTTCACAGTTCTTTGTGGGGATTTGAAAAATGGTCCCCGCAATGTAATAGAAACCTAACCCCCCCCCCACACACACACACACACACACCTCCTACCCATACTGCAGGACACTGTGCACCTCACACCCATTAAGGCACACCTCTGCAATTTCTACCGATACTGCCTGAACCAAGAGCACAAGAGCAAATAGCCCCCCAAGTCCACTTCCAGGGTGGGGTGTGTGGACAGATTTACAAACATTAATGGCCTCTAAGATGATTGGCTGCCATCGCAGTGAGATCTTCCTTGGGCTAAAGCACAACAGCTTGAGGAAGGAGATGAAACGGGACGGGAACGGCAAGGTTGCCAGGTCAGGTCTCGGGAATAAGGCACTTAAACTGCCAGTAAAATACCCTGACGTGTACAGGGATAAGAACTCTAAGCTGCTTTAGATAAATGTAATTAAATTCACGAAGAGAACGGCAAGGCAAATCAAAGACTCAGATCGAGGTCCCGTCCAAGGGTTCACAATGCTATCTGAGGAGTTTCTGCAGGAAAATGTGACACTCGTAAGAGTAACTGTTACGTGCCTGATAGAACACACAATATATTGTGGATTATGTCATCTTACTCAGACCAGACTGGCCTTTTCCCTGGATTTGTCATACACTACACCGGAGACGATATAAGCCAATTCTGTAGATCAGTGCCAAGGTTGCAGAGATCGCCACTGTGGCCCAAAACAAGACCATGATGCACTGGGCCAGCAGACCAACTCTAAGTCAACGTCCCCAGGCCTACAGAGCAACATAAGGATTTCATTGACCTCTTTCCCCTACATCCGTTTTACAACCACTTGACCAGTACACAGTCATGGCGGGGGTTGCTGGACATTGGAGTATGACAGGGGAGAGCTTTAAAACTCCTCACAGAGGGCGGGGTTCGGATCAGAACCCGGGTAGGGCTCCGGAACCACACTGCCCTCTGCGCCACCATGTCAGTGAAGACCTTCAGTCTGCATTTAAAAAGGAAAATTTGGGATTGAGAGCTTCGTAATCAGATGCTGTCATGGTGCCAGGCGGTCAGGGGGGGCACAGGGAAATGATTCAGCAAAAAGCCCCCGGCACCACCCTTTACCCCGACCCGCAGTCTCCCCCTCAGCCTCAACCTGCGGGGAAGGGAAAGTAAATTAGAGACACTGCAGGACACCACCCCCGGCGATCCGTCCCCACCAGCAGGCTGCCCTGGGGCGTGCTCTGGCAGTGGGGGCCAAGTTCTGAGTACAAGTTGCCACACCCTAGCTGAACTCCCCCCCCACCCCCGCCAAACCCCCTGAGCTTCCCCTCTAGAAATACGGCTGGCCGTCAGCTCATCTGCACATCTGAGGCCAAGTAGCATCCACGCTAAACACCCAATCCTCATTTAACGACCAACCACAAATACGACGGTAATAAAAAAATGCATTTCCTGACCGAGACAACAACGCCCACTGCAGTGAAAGAGAAGTCGAATATGAAAATTGTCCACTTCATGACGGATAAAAGAAGTTGAGTGTGAAAGGCTGAGGTAAAGTCATAAGTACGATCACGGTCACACCTAGGCTACCGTGAGTTTTACTTAGTGACCATTTCGCTTAATGACCAGGTCGATGGATAGGAATTCTGTTGCTAAACGAGGAGTGGCTGGGCTTCTTTAACAAAGAGCGAGATTCACACTGTACAGTACATGAAGAGTTTTTTCTTGCAGAATGATTATACATTTTTACACCTATATAAGATGATTCCCCTACAGCAAGCTGACAATTTTCCAAGCAGTGAAAAATGACACTTCTTACCTTATTAATATCGTGGTGTTGAACAAGAGAAATCAGATGATTTATCAGCAAGCAGATTTTTCAGGTAGAGGAAAGTCATCACTGATGACGCCGTTGGTCCAGATCGCCTATATTAACTGATTTGTATAGCGATCAGAAGCCTGTAACAGGGTCACTCACCCTAGTGCAGTATTTCCCAGTCTGGGCACTGGGAGGGAGCAGAAATGTGGACTGTTTGACAGGGAGCTCAGAGGGAGCAAAAATGTGGACCAGCTTTGCGCTCCTGGGAACTGGATTGGGAAACACTGCCATGGTGTTTAAAACACTAAATAAGATGCAAGAATCCCAGGAGCCAATAGGCTTCAAGCGACCATTGATCTGGTCACTAACAAGGTCGTGGTCAAGAAAATGTCAAAGTCAGTCATGCAGCATCTATACAAAGTTTCCCTGAGGCTGATGGCACAGCAGAACACATGCCCAGGATCCCTGGCAGCAAATAATAATCACTGCAACACCACCAGACTGGAACTGGAGATTTCCACCCAAGAGAGGTCACTGAAGGTTAAATCATACTTCGCAATCTGTGATTTTACTTACAGTTTCAATATCGTCTATTCAGTAGCCTCATCGAAAAGCTCTTTGGCTCGTCGACCGGGCATATTTTCCAATTATGTCCTAAACACGGAGATACCCTTATTTACTGAGGAGAAAATATCAGCCAATCACATCCAATCAAGGCAACATTTTTTTAATGGGTGAGCAAGTACCTACCTACCCAAACATTCAATGTCAACAAGGTCAAATATTGATATTTAAACAGGCTCTCGCTTGACTGAAGCTGAAAGTGAATCTGGTGTGTGTGTCAGTTTTTTTCCCTCTCTGCATCTACACAGCCACATCAGGCGGGTCCAGCTGGCTAAGCACAGACTCGCTTTCTGTCTATTTTTGGCTTGGAGATACAGATGGAAACACAGCTTGGAGACATGGAAAAACGAAGACGACCTGTGTACGAAACGCACTCCTCGGTTACCCATTCCTCAGCGACGGGATTCTCTGGAGACCTCCCCCGGCGAAGTGTAAATCCTCCACCCCCCCATCCAGTGTTCCCGCACTAAGGTAAATGAGACTCCGAAGTAATAGATATCAGTCCTATGCCCCTAGTCAGCTATGGCCCTGGTATACCACGCCCCTTTGCCTGCCACGCCCACTGGTACACCACACCCCTTTGTGTACCACGTCCCCTGGCATACCACGCCCATTTGTATGCCATGCCACTTTGTATGCCATGCCCCTGGCATGCCACGCCCTTCGTGTGCCACGCCCACTGGTACACCACACAGCTTTGTATGCCACGCCCCTTCCATGCCACGCTCCATTGTATGCCACGCCCCCTGGCATATCACACCCCTTCATGTGCCACGCCCCTGGCATACCACGCCCCCCAATGATACCATACCGCTAGGATCTCACGCCCCCGGGAGGCCGTGGCCAAGCCCCAAAGGCTCCAACGCTCTAGAATCTCCCGTTGCCATGCAACACTCGCCAGGCCTTAGAGGCAATTACCTACAAGGTGCCACGCGCCAATTAAAACACACACGCTTGCACACCTCCGGCAGGCCGAGGCATACGCCAGCCAGATGGGCTATTTCCGGCCCGAACAAAGAGGGCCGTCCACCGGCTAGCCCAATCAGGAACACCGGTCCGGGACTTAATTATCCTCTGTGGTAACAGTGACAGCTGGCTTTTATGCACTACTAGGGGAGCAGGGATACGGCATGACACAGCAGTTCCAGGACGTCTTAAAGAGTTAACGTCGTATGGGTTCCAGCAGCGGAGTCCAGGCATTGCGGCTCCACGATTATAGGCACATCATGGCCATCGACAAATAAAGGACCGCCCACGTGGCAAAGGGGACGCGACGTTCTGCCAGACGCCCGGCCAGCTCTGGGCGACAGATGATGCTAAACAATGGTGCCGCATTTCCTCGTTTCCAAGGCAATATGTGATGTTGTGACAGACACCGCGAGGGCGTGTTCGCGGTCGCTAACGCTCTGCCGGCGTACGCGGTGTGCTGACCGCTGCCCCTGGCAGTAGCCCTAGTTGGCCATCCGAGAGATAGACAGCGATGCGCAATTAACTTAAAGGCTTCTTTGGTTTTGAAAAACCCCAAAGATCATAAATTCCAGAAGGAACACAAGGAAAACAGTCGTCGTCATGCTAATTCAGCACCGGGAACAAACGCCCCTGTCACCCTCAGACTGCTGAGCTCTGTGCACCCGCTATATTGCATAATATTACATCACTTTCCTGCTAAACAGGCCCCCCCCCCTCCCCCCGCGACTGGGGGAGGCTGCCGTCTACGATCTGGAGCAAGCCTGGTGTTGGCAAGCCAGCTAGGGCACGGGGATTTGGCCGCCAGCGTTCCAGCGAGGACGGGTTTCACGATAAAGAAAATCAGCAGGTGAGTCAACAGTCAGAACAGTGTCACCGGGGTCTGTTATGACAGCCCACCAGGAGAGCTCACCCTCGCCCCCTGCTGTTCATTACAAAGTGTATGTAAACTTCCTGCAGGAATCTCAGTGCAGGTGTGATTGGATTCTCTCCATTCCCTCCCCGCTTTAGTGCATATTCCCAGCCAGTGCCTTCAGATCTAAGAGACGGAACAGAAGCAGCTGTTTAAACAGATGCCGTCTCCTCCGAACCCTGGGCACTCTTCACACCTCATTTAGGGCACACTTCAATGGCATGTTCCTGTCCAGTCTGCTCTACTGTCCACTGAGAAGGTGGAGACATCACACTGTTCACAGGGTAAAGTAGGAGAACAGGGCCGTGCACAGGCATTCTGAGGGGCAGGCACTCAAACGGGGGGTGTGGTCGACCGGTCCCGTGCAGTAGGTTTGGGTTGGGGCTGGGGGGCGATTCTAGGATTTACCTCTTAGGGGGGCTCAGACCCCTGAAGGAATACAGGGTTTGCTGAGCAGGTCATAGAAAATATATACAAAAACATGGGATAAATTGCTAAATGTTTTTTTTTCGGGGGGGGGGGTGAAAAAAATAAATCAGGCTTAGAACTGCCTACTTTAAAGATTTAAATTCTTTTTATATTATATAAAATCCATCGATTCATAATTGCTAATCCAAAGCAGGGCTAAGGTTGGAGTGAACCTGCGGTTCATTTCCCAAAAGCACAGTTGCTAACTATGTTAGCAACTTCCATTGATGGAGCCATGCAACTGAAGGAGTCCAACAATGTACATTGCTAACTGGATGGGATTACAGCTCCTAACAGGGAGAATGCAAACACACACACACGCGCACACACACACACACATACACACAAAATCACACACCACGGGCAATTTAAAGGCATCAGTCCGCCTCAACCACGTCTTTGGATTGTGAGGAGGAAGAACCTGGAAGAAACTGCTAAAAACACAAGGAGAAACATAGAGATACCAGAAAGAAAATCAAATCCATCAAACCACAACCTACAAACACTGAAGGATACATCATCTGCGACCCCAAACGGTCTATAAGAACAGCAATAAAAACATGTCGTACTTTTCAGGCCAGAAGTGGTTCGGATACTTTTCATAGGGAGCCTCAAAAAAGCCCCGCGTTCATTTTCATGTTATTACCGTCTGATCAGGAGAATAAAGTCACAGAAAAGCACGGCCGAATCAATAAATGTGACACCAGACATGCTGTCGAGTCCAACGATCGACTTCTACACAATGCCGGCGTGAATCCAAAGCAGGAATCGTAAGCTGTGGAGAAAGCGGGTCAAGGAGAAGGTAAAGAAGCACAGGAGCAGGAAGGAGATGCCAGATTGGAGTCATTCTCCCCAGACTTGCCTCATTATAGTTGTTAAACGGCAAAGAATTCAGCCCTTTCTAAATCGGCGGGGTGGCCAGTAAAAGCAACAATGACAGTCACATGCTGCCCCCCCCGGATTGCATTCTGGATAACGGTTCACAGTCGCCGTCAAATGCATGCTGCTGCTTTTGCCTGCGAAGGAAGCACCCCCTGGATTCTTTTTTTTTTTTTTTTGGGGGGGGGTTGGGGGGCTAAGAGGATTAACGGTGGACTGGTTTACAAAAAACGGGAAACACCAGGATAGCGGTTGATTGAGGTGGCAATGGGCCGGACAGCCCAGAACAGAGAAGGCATTATCATGGACTGTCATGATTAATATACCCGCTTATCTAATGAGACCCCTACACCTGGCAGGAAGCCAGGTGGATACGAGTCAGCTGAGTGCAGGGGGGCCGGGGTTGGGGATTGCAGCCCCCATCAATCACAGGCCACTGGAGCTCCAAGTTCTGTGGCTCTGCCCGGCACGAGGGACCCTCCCCATCAAATGGACCGTGCCACTGTGTGATGCCAAATCTCCACCACGAGCATCCGTGGCCCTGCACTAAAGAGCAGCACTGCGAAAACCTCTCGAGCACTGTACTGATATCTTCAGTGTATTTTGTTTCATTTTAGATGTAATTTCAGATCCATTTATTCCAAATGCCAACCAGTCACCCTTTTAGAGGAAAGACCAGAATAAACCTCGACGTTAACCCTCACAATTCCCAGTGATGGTCACTCCTTCATCAGATTAATCAGTGAATGTCTATTAGGCATGCGCTAATGCTTCGGAAACGGTTTCATTCGCCGTGCGGCTTCGGCTCACGTGACCGTCCGCGGAGTCTCCACGAGTGCAGGACGACACCGCAAATAGTCTCATCTAAATCGGGACTCCGGCTCATTGAGCACCTGCGATACGTGAGATCGAGAGAGGGGTTCTCGCATCGCACGTACCCTGCAGGCGTGTGCGGGGCTATTTCCCCATCGATTCACCCCCATCGTGACGACAAAACGATGGAAATGCAGGTCTTTCGATCCAGATACACATATTCCATACATACGTGTGTGTGTGTGTGTGATACATCTATCGGTGTCTGAGAGAGGCTCTAGCCCCGCATAACCCTGTCCATGGATAAGCGGTGAGAGAATAGATGGATATAGCCTGTCAGTATACCATAAGCGCTTATTCAGTGACAGCCACGATGAGTCTGGTCGTACAGGGCACAAGGCAGGGGACACCCTAAATGGGATGCCAGGCGACCGCAGTAAATGTAAAACAATAAATAAATAAATTACTCACGGTTGTGTCCTAATGAGTATGCTGCCAATGTTTTGCCAAGCGGTGATTGCCTCCTCAGTGCCGATTTACTGAAAAAGGAATCAGAAAGCGAAGGCTGTTAGCATCCAGAGAGAGACTTTCATGCGTTCTTCTTACTTATTGACAAAGACCAGCTCTCAGCCTCTATAATAAAATTTACGGGGCGGGGAGGGGGGTATGGAGTGGAGGAGCTCGTCAGGAAAAAAAAAAAAAATCAAACTTCCTATACTGAGAAAGTACTCCTGTGTGTATGGGGGTGAGGGCGGGGGTTATCAGTGAAATGATGAACTGAAATGCATCTTGTCTCCAAAGCTCTCGGCCTAATTCAAATATTCAATTAAGGATGTTTTGAATTACAAATACACCATGCCCTATGGGCATACGCTTAAAGTGAACTACTAAATGACTCTTTTTAATTAACACACTTAATAAGACTAAATACAACTGAATTATAAAAAAGATACAAAGCATCTGCAAAACAAATTCTGACAAACCATGGCTATGCAAACTAAAAGCACTAACAAAATGTTTAAACGGAAACAGGGAGAGATAATTAAAGCAAGATAAACGATGTTAAAATAAAACCGGCTCCGGTTTGGGCGGTGTAGAGACATGCAGTCCATCTATAAACCACATCAGCTCCGATGTTACGTAAGACGCTTTGAACAAGACACGTACGGAGTAAATCAATAATGTCTTGCAGTTACACGGTGCCTTCAGGCTGTTGGGAACCGAGCAAACTCTTTGGAACAGGCTGAGCAAAAACGTACCTAAACAAGGCACAAATAATACGATTTTTAAAAAAGAAAAGCCACACGAAGGTGAACATCCTGACGGAGCCGCGACACAGTATTTCACACACGACAGTGAGTGGTGAGATCACTCAGCAGCGTTATAATAGAATGATTTCTATGTTACTGTGGCATGGTTAAATGCAAATTATTTTTAACGTGGGTCTCCCGGCGCGTGATGCCTGATTGCCACAGGGTCACCTAACAGTCACTGCGCACTGTGCATTAATACAACATGCAGTTTTGTCGTTTTACTTGCAGCGACGATTTAACATTTTCCAGTAATCTGGAATGGAGAAAGTGTGCTGTGCATCCTATCGGCAAAAAACTCGGCGGAATTGGTTTATTTCAGAACAACTTCGATTTACAGAAAAATAAAAAATATGGGTACTGCCTTTTATAGTTGCTATGCACGCATTGTGCTTTTGAACATTCGTCCGGCCCAAAGACTCCGGAATTAACTGGAAACAGAAGCGCCGATACCAGAAGGCTAAACTCACTGTATATTAAGATCGAGACAGATTGCCATGACAACAGATTGCTGATTAAAAAAAAATCATAAATGGCAAGCTTCGACGCTCACAGCAAAATGAATTATGAATTATGTATTATTTCATCGGTAGAGGCAGTTAAATTTTAGGACTTCACGCTGGACATGACGGTGACAGGAGGCACAAAGAAAACTGGTCACGCCGCAGATCTCTGCAAAAGACTTTGCCCTTGCATGGATAAAACCATGAAATTATGTTGTTTTATTTAAAATAATAAAGGACTTAGGCGATCAAACGTGTCTTGGATGCTATATGTATGATCGGAACATTGCATTTCTAATAACATAAAGACACGCGTTATGTTACTATCGTGATGTGTACCATCATCGTGGATATTATAAACATTAAAATATCTGCACGAGAAATTAATCATTGTACAGCTCTGCTCCGTTACAGTCACCGAGATCATTCCGCTTCTTTCGCTTTCAACCTCGTACCATCGTTTAAATCCCAAAGTTGGTGCCGAAATCTGAATTATGCAGCCGCATTAACGATCGAGACCACCGACTACTCACATTATCAAAATGTCTTCTGCACAGGGCTCAGGAGCCCTTAGTTATTTTTTCTTTTTTAATAAATGAAGGAGTGTGTTTTTTTGTCCATCGCGAAGAAGTAAATTAAATTCAAATAAAGAAAACATATAACTTCTACTTTTATTATTGGAGACATAAGCAAATTTTGAGTTACCATCTTATGTATCCATATGTCAGAAATGTTACACATCTATATATA
>JAODLC010000065.1:26588988-26610719 GCA_026781145.1 Hippopotamyrus pictus | reverse complement strand
ATTAGTTACTTTTTGGGGGGAGTAACTCAGTATTGTAATATATTACATTTAAAAGTAACTTTCCCCAACACTGCTCAAGACTCAAGGAAATCATTTTCCACACTTTCATTAAATGTCTAAACCATTATACTGGTAAGAGGGAGTTTGTGTCCCCCTCCCAATAAATGCACTGTAAATGTGATTCTAAATAAGGATCTGGCAATGGATTCAAGATGAGCTTAGCAAGAAGCACAACCAGGAACACAAAGTCAAGGTACAGAACTGTTTTTTTTTTTTTATTAAACTGATGATGTTTGTCCCTAAGGCTCAGAAGTGACATGGGGACTATTACATAAACAGCTGAAAAGGTCACGGCTAAAACGTGCTATCGGCAGTCTGATCGCTAACAGGGTGTATGACAAGCGATCCTCATCCTTCTGGGTATTGAGACGTCTCCATTAGGAGTCTCTGTTGGTTTTAATTAAACCCTTCAATGTTTGATTACAGGTAAGACTCATACACGCAACCTTTGTGCATCTCTTACCAAATGCTATGGCACCTTTCATGTTCTTAATTAAATGTCAGCTCCATGGAGGAAGATTTGGTGGGGGTAGGGCTGTGGGGGGGGGGGTGTTTCACAGGATCTGAGAGCGGCGCACTGCTACTGACCACCTCCCATACCTGCAGCACCCCGACAGTGTTCGTCCAATTAGGTGATGCCTTAATGGAAATGCTCCCAGTGGGAATATGTCCACCCAAAGGGACATTCTGCTGTTTTCGTGTAATATCTGACACAAAGTCTGGCAATTCTGGGATAATTAATACGGGGAGGCCAACCTAATCATTAACCAATGGCATGTCACTCATTTGGTGAGCGACAGGGGAGCAGGCATTCCCAGGGCCAATCAGCTTCCAAACAGGGTCAGTGTCTCTGTCGGCCCCGCCCTTGTATAGGGCCACCTCTATCCTGATGATCTAATGGGACATTGGGAGATACACTGGCTCAAGACTGACCAGACTCACCAGTCCCACAAGGAGGCACCCAGCTGCTGAACATGTAACCATGTAACCAATAATTCGGATCAACCTGCTCATTTAGGTACTGATCCCTCCACAAACCCACGCATGGGGGACCAGCAAGAAGTCTCCTCTCAGTTCATCTGTGCAGCTTCTCAGGAAGGTTTATACATCGCACAGAATCCCACAGAACTTTGTCAGGTTCACCACAGTGACACACTCTTCATCCCCTAGAGAAAGTCTGCCGTTCTGTGTAATCGGGGTTTCACATACTCAAGATATGATAAAAATGCAGAAGAAAAGACTCTGCGTGGTTTCTTGAGTCATCACAGTCACCGGCATGCAACATCCTTTGGGAGTGTGTCAAGTTCAATACAAGACGTCTGAGTAGTTCATTCATCCGTCCAACCGTCCATCTGACCATCCATCCATCCAACCTCTGACCATCCATCTGTCCATTCATCCATGGTCCAATCAAATAACTTCATAGGGGGGTGGAGCCTATTCCAGGCAGCATACAACACAAGGACAGAGATACCTTGGATGGGAAGCCAGTCTACAACAGGCCACACACACATACACACACTATGGGCACCATAATGTCCGGAGGAACCGGAGAAACACACAAACTCCACACAGACAAACCTGATTAAAGTGCCTATTAATCCTAATTAAACATTCTCTGGAACAAAAGTGCGAGACAGTGGTAAAAAACTACAAGAAGTCAAGAAGCCTTTTGTGTCGACAGACAAAAGCAACAGAGCAGGTGGTGGTTTTGAGGGGTTTCAGGGAGATTTGCATGTAATAAAACTCACTACTGAATTCTGTTACCATCGGAGCTTTATGATTCCGCTGTTATGAAGCCGCTCACTTTAAAAAATCAACACAAGAAAGACCTCACATGGCTACACCAGAAGGGCCCTATGTCTGCCAGATGCATTTATTTCACCAATACGCAAAGAAACGACTATACATTTCCAGCCAATCTGAACCAGTGTTGTAAAGGACTTGGGCTGGCCACAGGGCTGCTGCAAAGTCACCGATTGGCTGCTTATCTTAGAGGGGAGGAGCCATGTTATTCCACTGGACAACAAGGGAACGGGAACCTACTACTTATACCCATGAAAACTAAGAACCATACTTATAAGATAAGATTAAGAACAAAGCAAATGGAGCACGAGGTACAATGAATACTTGTTTTGTTAGTTTGTAACCAATTTGTTTGGCTATTTTGCTTACAAACGAAAAAGGCTGAGTTGGTTATATTGCACTGGGGTATGAATTAACACAAGTATAACGCATTATACTTCTAAAATTCTATAGATCTGAAGTTATGGTGTAAGCTGATTTACAGCAGTGTTCATAAATTGATTCTCAGCAATGTTCACCTCATATAGATGTGATCTTTTCTTCCACAGAGACCACAATGGCCTCTGACAGCATGTAATGGCAAACAAAAGCACTCCATGGCATTTCTCATCTGGCACAGCAAGCACTCACCACTATTCAAATCTTAGCCGTGTTTTGAAACGGTCGCAGTAAACAAACTGCAATATTGGCCCGACATATAAATTCTTGGACTGCTTGGCAGCACAGAGGACAGCAGAGGCATGCTAATGTAAATAAAATGACGTCCTCGCCTTCCAGTGTGAATTTGTTAGGGCTGTCTGCAATGGCATACTCAGACAGTAGGAGGCAATGTTTGTATTAACGTCTAATAATTTGCTTTTAATTATGATTTAGGCACCAGTATTCGTCATATTTGTTGAAGATAGTTGGAAAGACATAAATAAATAGAACCCATATATGTTACAATATAACTACACATGCAGCCATGCAACTCACAAGAAAGTTACATTTCTAGTTCCCTAATTGCATCTCATATTAGCAGACTGCCTCCAGTTTAGTCATTAAAGCACAGAATAAACCACTGGCACACTGCAAATAGACTGCACCGACAGCAGCAGAACAGGCTCCCACCCACATCTTTATTTATTGAAAGAAATTGCTATGAAGTTAGCAAATAATCGATGGTACTGCTGAAGAAGCTGCTTCCCCCCCTTTTTTCTGGCAGGATGCAGATGGCTGTAATTCCAAAGCAAGCAGCGGATCATTTGCAGATCATTTTTTCTCGCGTCCCGCTGAATGCGGAAGCGATTCTCCCACTGCTTATCTGGCTCAGGTGAACAATCGGAACGGCACAATTATGGCAGCTCGTTAAATAAGGGATTACCTGAGGACTGCGGTCCTCCTCTGCCGGAGTCCACAGGCTCGTGAACACACATGCGGGCAAAGAGGAATACCAGTCGTTTCAGATACTGGCGCGATTCCTCGATTCACCAGATTCCACTGCGCATGTGAAGATTTCGATTACCCCCCCGACCCCACGATTTCTAATTTCTCCCCATGTTAAATGGAGATAACAGAACCCACCCTTATTAAGGGAAAGGCATGCCACGTCTGGTTGGCTGAAATTAAATGTAACACATCAATAGCAGTCAAGAAGCCCAGTGGCAATGTTATGATAATTAAAGTACCTAAAATCACGACCAGCCGCAAGTTGCAGTAGCTTCTGTTCGGTCCCTCTGAAGCCATTCGAGTTCCCAGGGCACGGAGCTGAACGCACAGCGCGTGTCGCCAAGACAACGGCACGACTCTACACGCCAAAAAAACACCTCATGGCAAGCGATCGGGATACAGCAAGTCAGCCATAACCTCCTCTCGAAACTGGGCACTTTCCACGATAACTCGTGTCCACTAATTCACTCAAGTATGAAATTAACATGTCAAAAAAATGATAGATGCGACTTAAAAAGGTGCGATGGGACAGGCTAATAAGTTAATCTGAAAGAGGGTCGTGTGGCCTCCTGATTCTTCTCTGCTTCATCTTCTACCTAAATTATTCCGTGACCAATTTCCTGTCAACTGCATTTCAGGAAGTGCTTGATGACACACCTGAGCTCAACCCTGCGGAAAACTTCCTTCATTCTACGGAAACCAGAAAAGTAAAACGCACAAAATGTTGAAAAGGTGGAAACTAAAGGAGATGATTGGCCAGTAGCTCCAAGTAGTCGGGCTGGGGCAAACGATGAGGCCTGGTCATCTGCATTGCACCTACAGGCCTGCTCAGCCTTAACGCAGCCCAAGCCTAAAACCAGGCTAGCCACACTGGCATCAAAGAACTCCTAGCAGCCTGGAGCCTGTCGGCAAGCTGAAGCTGAGAACAGAAAGCCAATAGGCTCACAGACCTTGATGGTGTGAGAAAATGGGTGGAAGGCCACTTTCAAATAAGACATCACCCTGAGTATCGTATGATGTCTGGGGACATACAGAATGCCAGTGCTTTGGGCTATACACCCAATAACTCCACTGCATGGAGTTTATCTCTGATGAACCAGTTTATACGAGGGGGTTAAACCACGGAGAACAGACCGATTGAATCAGTAAGTCAACCGTGAAATACATCACAGCGTATTAAGCACAGAGTGGAAACAAGAAATCCTGTAAGATCAGTATTAATGAGTTAATTTTGCATTATTTTTGTACTTATTTATTCTTCCCAGGCTGCTCTTGGACTTAATCAGAAATTGATTTGTTATGACAGAGAGCAACGGCTGGTGGATAAGGGCGAGGAGAAGAAAATAGTCCGAGATCTAAAGTAGGTCAGAGGGAGTAAATGGAGAGGCGGCGGTGAGTAAGGTCGTGTCCGTGCCGGGCCGCTCGGATGGCGCGGCAAAAGGTGAAAACGCCGACCTGGTCCGCCGGCTCTCCTGCGTCTCTTTTCTCCTACACCGCGCGTGAAAGTGCGTGAACGTGGTATTACATGGCAGGGACAGATGGGGCAAAAGAACGAGAGTTAAAAACAGAACTTTCGGAGGGGTCGCCGACACGATGTGCTCGTTACCAAGCAACGCTTGTTAGTTTGGTTCCAGCGCACACAGAGAACTTCTTGATATGGACAGTGGTGGAGAACAGACTTTGAACTTGCTATTCTTTCCCTGTAATCAGTCCTGCCATGAGACCCGGCCAGTCTACACTTTTCCATTATTAAAATCTAACTAAAATTTCACCCTGCATTCTTTTCCTCCCTGTGATCTAAGCCTACTAAAACATCTAAGCCTGTTAAAATGTCACCCCGTATCCTTCTGTTGTCAGTGTCTGCTTGGGCGTCTAATCAACCCAACGCATTTATCAATATATCTGTTGAAAGTCTGCCCGTCACATACTCTCTATAAACGACCAAAGTTTAGCTGTGTCTGGAAAAGTTATGGTCGGTTGCAGCACCCTGGAGTACAATCGCTGTCCTGCTGGCATGTCTGCTACCTCCCTGCAAAAGTGAGCCAGTGTTACACAGGTTAAGACTCAAAATGGCCGCCTTTCTCTAACCCAGTCCTCAGGGACCCCCAGACGGTCCATGTTTTCACTGCCTCCCAGCTCCCTGCCAGACAGGCCACAATTTAGCTCCCCCCCATCTCCCTACAGGGGGGGGGGGGTCAGTCCTCGAGGACTGATTTGAGAGACACTGCTCTAAAGAGAGGTCTGCATACTGAGAAATAAACCAGAGAGGCCCATGTTCCTGGCTCCTTAATTTGGAGGAGATAAAATATATTGCTTCTACATAGACATAACTATGGCTATTGCTAATTACAGCTTATTTATTCAGCAGAAGCTTTTAGAAGCTGTGTACATTAAGAAAGCCGGGTCAGTCAGTGCCTGCAGCAAAAGCAGGCTAATAGCCTTACTCAAGGGCACAAGGACAGAAAGATCCCATCAAGTCTGGGATTTGAACCAGCAATCACCTGGTCACACAGATCCACACACCACCCCCATGTGCATGTATGTGTTTGTGTGTGGGGCTGTATCTCTACATACATTATACATATATATTAAAAGATGCTCGTCGCATTACGATGGTTCAACTTTACGGTGGTGTAAAAGTGATCCAGACTCAGTAGTCATCGGACCAAACCCTGGGTTGATCGGTTCCTGGGCTAGCGGTATGCAGCCACGCTTCCAGTCTCTGTAGCACTTAAGAGCGTAAACATCTCATACAGTCTTTGACAGCATATTGTATAGTAATTTATTTACCATATCATATTCACATTTGGCTTACAATATTTTCAACTTATGATGGGTTCATCAAAACATAACCGCATCGTAAGCTTTAGAGTATCTGTGTATCTATTTCATATACATATATCAAGATATATTATTGTCATGTTATTGTATTAATATACAATATAATGGACGTACCATGTGCTGTTTGCTATTCTTTTCTTCGTGCACACTTTGCCCATAACACTACAGAAACACTCACTCACACGCGGCACCATCACTGAAACTACAATCTACCTTCATTAGAGCTGGAAACGGCACCGTGAAATCAATGGGCCTAATTCTCCCTGGGAAGCTTTTCCTATTTCTCAGATTCAATTGGCCCAATGTGGAGATGACAGCCTCAGAGACACACACGCTGTCCATGGCAGTTTGGTGCCAATTCAACGCAGGGCGACCCCTGCATCCCCCTTTCTAATCGCTCCTCTCTGCCAAACACCCAGGCCGACTTTCTTAGGAATTTGGAAGCGCGGGTTTGTGTGATTGGGCTTTTTGTTTGTTACTGAATAGTTTTGAGTAGCTGTGATGACTTTCTGGTCAAATTGCATTGCTGTTTTAATTCCAAATAAAAACATAGTCTAAATTTCACGCTATAATATTCTGAATTAGAAACTCAAGTCTCCCTGATGTGCAAACACACACACACACACAGGTTTGTAGCTATATCTTTATGGGGACTCTCCATTCCTTTCTATGGGAAAAACTCTACTCCCAACATGACCTTAACCCCTACCCAGCCCTAACTTTGACCATAATTAAAAAGACAAAATACGATACTTTTGGAATTTTTACTTTTTTGATTGCATTCACATGTCTATGTGGGGACCTGAAAAACTGGTTATGGCATTAATTCAAAAAACTATTGACTCGATATTGTATACATTATACATTTAACATATACATGTGTATATAAATGTGGATACATGTACATATGTATGTATATAGTTTTAAATGTGAAATACAAACAAACAATAAAATATCAGTTTTGAGCAAGACTTTATGGGGATAAATGCGACAGGGGAATTAATGGATGTCAGGACGAGGTTCGCTATGGCAACAGGAAAATGCATAACGAATCGGCGCACATCTGCCCCACACGCACATACAGCTCTGTTTGCGAAAGAGCCTTTCGCATGAGATGCATGCATGCAACCCATGCCATCGCATCGAGATCCGCATGCAGGCAGCCATTTCCCACGTCATTTTTGTGCCTGTGGCACCACGCTGCGTTTACTGTATCGATTGCTCCTCCTCAATTTCAGTTCCTGCTTCAGTGTCAGCCAAATCCTGACCTGGCTGATCCCATGGTCAGGTGGTCATGGAGGAGCCAATCAGATGGGGCAGGGGGTTGTGGGGGCTCCAAAGTATGGCTCTGAACAAATTTCAGATTTATCCTCAGTCCCCGAACACGTGACACAATATGCCTGGCTTGTTGACATGTCACTAGGGGAATACGGATCATATTCATTGCTGTAACAGGCCTGTATCCCTGAATTAGACACCGAAGAACAAGCAGCCTGTCAGATGACACTGCTCTGACCCCCCCCCCCACCCGCACACCCCCCCTGCTCAGCTCCACCTGCCACTGCACACGTGCACAGAATGGTCTTGCGGGAAACGGGTCCGCCCATACACAGCTATGATTTACGCCACATATTAACCAGTGAGCATGACAGTGAGTTGACACGGATGTCACGTGACCCTTAACTAAGCAGGGGGTCTGGAGGACTAACCAATGGGAGCAGCGACAATGTTCTAACTGCAGCGGAGAAGCCCAGAGATGCTCAGAGCTGTTCTATAAATAATGCCTCTGAGGGCACCGTTGGCAGAGGGCAGGTGCACTGTGGCCGTGATTCATCCAGGGTGATACCCAGGCGACTCCCGGTTCGATCACACCGGCCGAAGAGTTATGAGGTGTGCCAGCTTCCCGTGGCTTTCCTGGGAGCCTGGGGTAGGAGTTTACAGTTCATTTTCCCCCTTCGTCCAATCAGCAGCCTATGCTCAAATCCTCACCTCCCCTGGCTCCCAGAATGCCCTGCTTGTTACCTTAGGGCAGTCTTCCCCAGTCTGGTCCACGGGGGACCCGCAGACGGTCCATGTTTTTCCCCGGTAGGAAGCTGGGAGGGAGCAAAAACATGGACCGGGTGTTGGTCCCCAAGGACTGGACTGGGAAACACTGCCTTAGGGAATTACATGTAATTCGGAAACACCAGCATGTTGTTGTTAAGCAGCTCCACAGCTGGAAATCCATCTGCATAAGATAACAAAACTGTTTTTGTCACATATTTGTAATCCTCTACTCTGACCCTCTGGGTAGGTGGTGTACTGCGGAACTCCATGTGCATGTGACAGATGCAGAATCTATTATTCTTATAATTCTCAGTTTGTGACCAGGGGTAGAGCAATGTGCTGTTTTTATAATACTAATATTCAGTCCTCTGGCTGCCCCGGAGGGGGGGGGGGGTGTAGAATAAGGCCATACATTTGTACGGAACCGTTGTCAGATGATCAGGAAGGTTTTCATTAAATCCCACCACAGAAGTTGTTCCTCAAATCATTCTATTCCCATCAAAAACTAATATCCTGTCAAAGTACTACAGAAAACTGATTGGTGTTATTCCACCCCAATCAAGATTATGCTTCTCTAGACATCGTGACCTGTGTTGGTTTTTAATGATCTAGTATGAGTGCAAAGCTGGTACTTTTGGGAAAATTTGTCTTTCGATCTCCCATAATTCCCCCAAACGTTTGGCTCTGATTAGTCTCTGGAGATATTGTTACGATATTATTTACACACACTCCTCAAGTCGCCCCAGAGTTGGCAAACGTCCAGTGGACAGCAAGTCAGGAGAAAGAGTACATCAACACGGACCTTCAGTGGACTTTCTGAATCCCTACCAGAGAGTGGTCATACCTGCTGTGTCTACGACATTTAGCTGGCTAACAGTTAACCGCACTTCAGAAACCGCCCTCCAGGAATTCTCCATTTTGCTCACTAATAAGACAGAACCATTGCTAAGCAACTGGCCTCCGGGGTCACTTTCATGGCTAGATAATAACGATGCTAAAACATACATGCGACAGCAACTTCATCGCCAGTACCTACGTCAGAGCAGTCGTCGCTATCGCTAAAGTTCGTCATGTAGACGCAGGAAGAAGGATGCGTTCGCCAAAGCGCTGTGTGCTACTCGTGTTGATGGGAGAGAAGCACACCGGTGGGAAAAGCTCCCGCGACTGTGCGACGTCTGTCTCGTTATCAGGGAGCTCGCACGCGGCGACTTCATTACGCCGCCATATTAAAGCCAATCAGGGCCGTCCGGGCTGCAAGCGAGCAGTGCCACTTCTTCGGGCCATGCGCTCGCCGCTCCTGACGTTTCAATCAAGCGGCTTCTCCACAGAGAAATGGGGTTTGGCATCTACGAGGGGGAGGTAACCCCTCCCACAGCCCCCTCCGCAGGCAGCTGGGAATAATTACAGCAGCTGATGAAGAGCGGCACCGTCAGCCGTAAAAAGGCCCCAGGTGTGAATTTTCAAAGGCATTACATGCTTTAATAACTGCATTAAATCAGCGTTCGCTTCAGACAGCCAAAACCGAGGAGCCGCTCGCTGCACCGATTGCGACTGGTCCGCAACTCCCGACGCAGCCACCGCATGTGCCGCCAGAGCCTTTCGGCGCATTACCTGCAGCACTCGCCCCACTTTGGAGCCTGTATGTTGGATGCAGTGATGCAAGTTGCGGCAATCTGAGTTAAAAGACGCTAAGATGTAGCTATACGCAAACACAGGTGTGGAAGGGGCGATTACATTTCATTTTGGTCAGACTCCTTTGGGGCCGGTAACAGCATCTTGTGTCGTTTTATAGAAGTGAGTTCCTGAAAGGATGTTCAAGACCATGAAACTGCATTCAACGAAAACATCCAGTATGGTGCAAATATTAGGAACTACAGATGTAATTATCAACGGTCATCTAGGAGCATCGACAAGTGGTCAGAGTTTGAACTGCTGATGTTTTGAGGGACTTTAGACTTTCAGACACATCCAGGACCAAGGGCGTAGATTTGGTGCCAATATTACTAGGAACCAAATCAGCCCCGAATCCCCCTGCCCCCTTAAACACACACAGCACTCCCACAATATTGCTAGGGACACGTCCCTACCAAACCCAAAATTTACCCTACCATACCCAAAATTTACCCTACCATACCCAAATTTACGCCCTTGTTAAGGGAATGAAACCCTACAGTGAAGCGCCAGATTGACCGATCATGGCCGACGTGTGTGGAAAGCACTGAGGGAAACAGAAAGAGCAGGAAGAAGAGCTGTTCTCCTACCAACTTTTCTTCTCCACATCCAGCAGGGAGATGTTACACAACCCTCCTGGAGCATCACGCCTCTCAAGCCGCCCAATGCAGCCTCCACTGTCACATCCCTTGGGCCACAAATGATTGTAAGTCTGAGCCGGGAATAAACAAGCAGGCCGCGCCGTGATATCGACTCCGAGTCTCTCAGCCCAAACACGCTCGGGCTACACTGTCACACAGGACATCTTGATCAGCGGTAACCGAATGAGACTTTCCAGACACTAACACTGTACTGCATTAAGAAGAATATTGGATTGTCAGAATGTGTACAAGCCTTGACTAATTTCATACACCCAACTGTACTCAGCTTGACGGCAGTAGAGTGGCATTCTGTTTACAGCCTGCAGGGTTTGGGAAAGTCATCACCTTGAGACTCTATTATTTACAATTTTACCTCCCTTTATCCCTCCAGATGAAAATGTAATTATGTCAAGCTTGCCCTGAAACGAACCTCTTCTCAACACTTTATCTTGAACGTCAACATGAATTGAAGTACAAACTTTTGACTGATGCTGAGATCGTATCTTCATGCCCAGAACAATTAATGTTGCAGGACCCAGAAAGCGGAAAAGGAGGCGCCAACTCGTCTGTTGGTGGGAATCTTACTCTATGTGCACAGCAGTGATTGAGGCTTTGGAGTTCTAATTAAGTTTGCTGGCAGATTCCACGGGCAATGCCTTTGACTGTCCTGCAGAGGGAGCCAGTACAGCAGCCAGCTCTACTCCAGTACCCCCTTTGCTCCAAGGCCTGTGTTTATCCATGTGGTGATCTGGTAAACAGAAGCTGATTGCTAAAGCTGATTACCGTACATGGACACAGTCTAGCCTCTTTAGCATGGCATCTTCTGTAGGCCTTCATACAGCCAAGCACTCTCAAACTTTGGTTGGGCATCAGCTCATTATCATCTAGTACTTCGACAGTCCAGGAAAAAGTACTGTTATTGTTTTATTATTTTTTATATCATAGACTAAATTGACTAAATTAGTCAATGACAATTAATCTAATTGGTCGATAAGATAATAAGTCTTTATGACTGGCTGAACACTTCCAGGAGAGGTTACTAGGGTAATCTAGAGGGTATTGTCCCTACCCCCCCACCCCAACCCCACCTTAGATCTTGTTGCGATCCAAGCCATTGTCTGACCGCCTCTTTGCCCTTCAGAGAAAAGTCTGAGACATCTGTCACCAGCAGTCTAACTGGGATGGAGAATGACCATCACCAAAATTTTTCAAACTTAGCCTTTAAAAACTATTGATGGAAGAGAAACCCGTAACATGGATTTGAAAATATAATGAAGTAAAACCTAAAGTTGCCACGGAGCCACATTTGCAGACCGCATGGAGAGGGCCCGCAGCACGGCATGCAGCACGGCACGCAGGACAGCCCGCAGCATGGCACGCAGCACGGCATGCAGCACGGCCCGCAGGATGGCCCGAAGCATGGCCTGCAGCACAGCATGCAGCATGGCCCGCAGCACGGCATGCAGCACGGCACGCAGCACGGCACGCAGCATGACACGCCCACTGGCGGCGTGTGTTTCTGACTGCGCCGGCGCAGGCTAGCCCGGGTGTTAATGTGCTCATCCGCGCAAGTGTGAATTGAACGAGCGGAACAGGACAGGTCGCTGCCTGGCAGCGCGAGGGCGCCAGGAACCAGGCCGGGCCGGACTCTTCCAGATGGCACCCGCAATATTTCCCAAAGATAACTAGCGGCGCCTCTTCCCTTACCGACAAACGCAATCATCAGTCTGTTATGGCACAACGCGGCGGAGCGCCGGGGCGTTAACGGATTTACGGCTCTATCGGTTACGGCTCTGAGGAATGCCACCGTCCTCCCCGCTTATCCCCAAAACCCGAATTCCACCAGCAGACTCGCCTCTCGACGAGGCGAGACGGAACGCCAGGCGAGAATCCCTCGGTGAGTCACTCTAATACCCATTTAAGGCAATAAAGAAAATGACCGTATAATCTGCATCGCCACCTTATGAGCATGATTTCCTGCTCTAGCGCCTGACCCAGAAAGAAAAACAACTGCAGTCGGGCTTTTATGACAGAACAGCCTTACTCCAGAAATAAATAACTCTCTTTATACTGGTTCCATGCATAATTACAGGGAGGAGAGATTAAAAAGTGAATGTGGGTCTAAATTTTAATAAACCAGGCGCTGTGGAGACCTTCAAATATCTTCTTTTTTGAGTCACTCCATCTGTACGCTGTTTAATTTCAATCGAACACCTTTAAGATTTGCATTAAGGAGTAAGAGCTGAGCAATTTCAAAACAAGAGATGTTGGAACGGCCACTTTCCTGTGAATCCAAGCCGATTTAAAGTCTTACATTTACTCTAGAGGTGACATTACACAGACGAATGATGGTCAGCCTTCATAAGTGTGAGAGGGGTGGGAACCAGTCACGTGTCACATCACATGGGACTTTTGTGGCACAAGGTGAAATGCAGCATCAGTAAAAGATCTGGACACAGCTCCTGAAAATCATTTGCTATAAAACAGTTCTCCTTGTCTATCTAGCTCCCACAATTCCCCCAAATGTTTGGCTCTGATTAGAGGGAAGAGACGGAGTGCTGTGACAGACGACCTGGCCCCCACAATCCCGCCAACCTAAACCGTATAGAGCTGGATTGGGATGAGTTGGATCGAAGAGTAAGAGCAAGGTAGCAATTGTGTGCCCAGAACTTGTGGAAACTTCTTCAGGACTGTTGGAGAAGCATTCCAGGTGGCTACATATGGAAGCTGGCTGGAAGAATGCCAAGAGTCTGCAGTGCTGTCATTGAAGCAAAAGGAGGCTGTTTTGAAGAGTGTAAAATTTGAGAAAACACTTCTCTTTGTCAGTGCAATATTTGACTTTGACAAGTATGAATTACATCATCGTCCACATGCAGGCCATTCACTGTAGTGTGAATAATATAGCTAAAACCAAGACAAATCATTCAAAGCAGGTGAGGTGAGTCCAGAAATGTAACTGGTACTGTACAGTAGGTGATGCCTTCATACGTTTCTCAGCGCAGACGAAGTTGGCCTGGATCATTTCTGCTTTGTGGCATATATGATCGCAAGCGGCACTTAATAGGTTCATTAAACTACAGAGCGAGTTGTGCAAGCTGAGGGGAGCGACGTTTATTGTTGGATAATCTATAAGGAAATAACTCGGCAACCTCGAGTCGCATCGCTAATGGGGTTAAGCCAGGGGCAGATAGTAATTCAATTAGCTTCATCGCACAAAAAAAAAAACAAAACAAAAATAAACCAGCACATGCATGGACTCACATTATATGACGTTGAGAAACGTTCAGTCTACGGGAAGCCAGCCCTTAATCGTTGTACCCTTGATCTGCAGGGTCACAGAGACAAACCGTCCTGAAATCAATGAACGATGAACGACCGAGGCGAGACAAGGACACATAAATGACTGAACGAAGGGCAGGGGAGCCTCTTGACGTGAGTAAGGTCCTAATCAGCCAGGGCTGTACCTTGGATCGGTGCCGGAGAGCAGCCCTCATATAAAAGAGGGAAAAAGTCGATGGGCCACAGCAATGGGCATCCCACTTCAACCCGGCCATCATTAAGAACTACAGGCCCTCAGTCCATTTAACCTTCATTTTCTCAGACTCTTACTTTGACTAATTTGGCAAATTATAGCTGTTCCCCTGCTATGCCTGTTAGCGGGTTATTAAGAGGCGGGACGAGGTGCTGAGCATGTCGGAGGTCCGGGGTGGGCGGAACTTCCTCTGCACGGGGCTAATGGATTGGGGCAGGGCAGTTCTAGATTGCAGTGATTGGGGAAATGAGGCTTTGATGGTTACAGTGGGTGGGATTAACGAATTCGAGGAGCCCAGCGGTCTCTGCTAGTGAGAACCAGCAGAATAACCAGTGGGTAGAGGGTTGAACCGGTTGGATACTGGTACGGCAGCCACATTTTCCCTGTCAGTGCATCATTTGTCATGATAAAGGGGAGGACAGATTAGTATATGGAAGACTTCTAGCAAGCCTCACAAACACTTAGTAGTAACTCAGTTGCTACTGAAGTACAGATCATGAACAAATATAGTAGGTACTTGAGATAAAAGATGTGTCATGATTCATTAATGATGAAGGAACATGAGATCAGTATTTCACTTGCGTTACTCATGACTCATTCCTTCAGCAGATCCTTAGTAGCTCCTTCAGTATTTTACAAAGGTTTCCAGAATGAACAGATAAAGTCACAAATGTAGTAACTGCTTGAGATAAAAGACACGATTCATTAATGATGAACGAACATGAGATCAATATAAAAGAAACACTAAGTTTGTGGTTAATTAGTACGTAAGTAACAGCATAACACTATATTATTTGTGCCCTTTCAAGTAAAGTGCCACCCATACAACATATTATTAAATTCCGTTAGTACCTGTATAATTCCACATTGTCGCACAATGACAAATAAAAATCTTTGATCTATGATCCATAAATCCTTAACCGCAGGGTAAATTTTAGCCAACTCATTTTATATGCACCTCAAGCTTATCTTTTTATTTAGGTTCTTTAAATCTCAGCCACCTAATTTAGCAGAGCAGACACAGGGGACACTGAGACGTGCACTGATGGCACACGTTTCCGTGCTCTAAACAGATCGTGCGATTACCGCGACCGCATGATCTGCACCGGGGCGAAATCGCATCTTCCGAAAATGGAAAAGGCAATTAAGGCAGCCTTGCTCAATCAGTCGCATTTAAATTCTTCTTCATACTCTGGGCCTCTGGGTCACCGCACAGCACTGGGACGTGTACGGCAGTCCCCCATTAGGAGAAGCAGTGTAGGGTAGAGGGAGGGCTGCTGTGGGCTCCCAGCCCCACCGAGCCAGGGGTGAGAAGTGCCACCCTGCTCATAATTAAGACTCTTTCCCATGGTCCAAAACCGCTGATCGACCACAGTACCAATTACAGTCAGAATGTTTTTGCTTAAAACGTAATATTATGAACCGGGGGCGAGATGAGGGCTTTTCCGAAAGGCAGGGGATGTTTAATTTTATTAGCCTCACAGAAGCTGATTTTGGCAAGTGTGTGGCCAAGGGAGGGGGGGGGGGTTGGCTGAGATAAGGCCCAGTTAGGGAGGCAAAAAGCAGGACCAACCCACACTCACACACAAAGTCGTGTAATCATATCTTTTTGGGGACCGCTCATTCGTTTCTATGGGAAAAATACTAATGCTAACTATGCCAACTTTACCCCCTACCTAGCCCTAACCATAACCATCCATCCATCCATTTTCCAACCCGCTTTATCATATTGGGTCGCGGGGGGTCCGGAGCCTATTCCGGAAGCAACGGGCATGAGGCAGGGAACAACCCTGGACGGGGGGCCAGCCCATCGCAGGGCACACTCACACACCATTCACTCACACATGCACACCTACGGGCAATTTAGTAACTCCAAACAGCCTCAGCATGTCTTTGGATTGTGGGGGGAAACCGGAGTACCCGGAGGAAACCCCACGACGACACGGGGAGAGCATGCAAACTCCCTAACCATAACCATAAGTAACCAAAAAAATACAAGAGTTTTTGTTTTTTCATTGCAGTCACAGATTTTTATGAAATAGTTTCCCTTTGTGGGGACTTGAAAAATTGGTCCCCACAGCATCAAAATAAGAGGTTTTTATTACATTGTGGGGGACATTTGGTCCCCACAATGTAATATAAACTTAATCCACACACACACACTGACAGACTGGCCCGTGGCACAGGCAAACGGAGGCTCTCGCAGCTGCCCGTCACACTCCGTCACACCCTGTCACCCGGACACCGGAGCCACTCGGACTTGACAAGCGGGGGCAGCTGTCATCGGAACAAGCAGCAACGGCAACCCGACTCACACATACCCCGAGATGCTCTGCCTGCGATGCATCATCCCATATATAACAGATCACAGAGAATATACAAAGAAACATGCACATTAAATACACGTGCATATACAGTGTCGGTCAAAAGTTTGGACGCACCATCGTTTGGGCCTTATATGAACATCCATCTATCCATTTTATATACCTTCTTGTCCTATGCAGGGTATCGGGGGTCCGCAGCCTATCCTGGAAGCTACAGGTGCAAAGTAGGGACTAACCCAGGATGGGGTGCTCACCCACCACAGGAAAAGGCTTATTTCTTTATAACATATATGAAGGGGATGTTTGACTTATTAGTATCTTGACAAGACTCAAGAAAAGGACAAAAAAAACTGACATTCACAACCATATTCACTGGGGGACAATGGATAAACGGCAACTGATTCAACAAGATATTCAAATACCTTTAAGTATGACAAAGGGAGTGTTTGGTTCATGTCACAAAAGATAAAATATTCCTGATATAGAGATTGCGTTTCAATGATAACTAAGCTGTAAAAAGTACCTGGAGATAAATTAAATCTTCAAATAAGTATAGAGCATAATTTGGAGAGATTGTGTTAATACCTCAGTGCATCTGGAAAGGTTAATAGGCAGCACTGTCAGTGGGGCTACCAGTGATACGGACTTGATAAAGATTCAGGGCGAAGATGGTGATCTCATGATCAGAGACGGCTGTGACAGTCCAGAGTCTAATGATACATCTAGAGAAGATTATATACTGTGTGTTTTGAAAACAAACCAGCTCAATGGAAAGATACAGACATACTTCTGATGTATGCTGATAGTCTGCTGATAGAATAACCTTTATAGGACATGGAGAAAGTTGGCTTGTATGTTCAAATAGAAAACTTCCGGAACACAACGGATGGGCACAAATCTGAGCAAGGACTGGGTCAAAAAAATCTGTAATTAAACACTTCGACTAAAATTTTGGTGATGGGAACACATTTTCGGTTATTTAGGGGACACTCTTTTACAAAGTGATGTATATTTGTGAAAGTAGGGGCAGCTAGTCCCTGATGCAATAGGGAGTTAAGGGCCTTGCTCAGTGGCCCAATGGTGACATCACTCTGGCCACCGTGGGATTTAAACCAACAACCCTCTGATCACAGGCACAGTGCCCTCACCTGCAGAGCCGCACATTGCCCCAAACACACCCTGCAGCACAAAGAACATCACAAAAAACACCTGATTTCAGGAGGGGAATTTCAGATTACCCCCTCTGAGGACTGCTGTGGGTACATGGAGACCAGAGCCCAAAATAGCCCTCACAGAAAAAGAAATAAATAAAGAAATAAATGAGGCCGCACTCCCCGCTGATTTCCAAAGCAGCTTGGAGTGCGCTTTCATCAAGCAGATTTGAAAACAATCCTTGAAGCGCTCAAAAGCGCAGCAGAAGGGGCACCGTGGAAGTGTAATGAGCTTGTTTTGGGTGCTGTTTGTTTGAAGGACGTGGCAAAACAGGCAATAACGGAATGCCAAGGGCAGACAAGGGTAGGCACTGGGGAGAGAGAACTGGGCAGAGTCCAGAGGAAGACCGATCTCTCCATCTGGGGGTGCTGGTGTGTGGCTCAGGCCTCTATGCTTGTGACCTGAAGGTAACCCTCTGAAATGCTCTAGGGGTGCAGGAAAAATGGCTGACTGTGCTATGACCCCAAACTTCACTCTCAACTGTAAATGTGTGTGTGTGTGTGCGTGTGTGTGCGTGCGTGCCTGTCTGTCTGTCTTAAAAGACAGCATGTGAAAAGAAGCAAGCTTGGATTGAAAACTGGTTAACAGACAGGAAGCAGCGGGTAGTTATTAGAGGCATAATGTCACAGTGGGCCTGCGTTCATAGTGGGGTACCACAGGGTTCAATTTTAGGGCCAGTGTTATTCCTAATTTGCATCAACGATATTGACAACAATATATAAAGTAGACTGGTTAAATTTGCAGACGACACCAAGGTGGGTGGTGTAGCAGATACTGATCTAGCAGCACAGAGGCTAAAGTGGGATCTTGATTTAATTCGAGACTGGGCTGATACCTGACAGATGAAATTTAGTGTAGACAAATGTAAGGTAATCCATGCAGGGAGCAGATATATGAAGAATAGATATTTTATAGGTTCCACTGAAATAAAGGAAGCTGATTATGACACAGACCTTGGTGTGTATGTTGATGCTTCCATGTCCCACTCTCGCCAGTGTGGGGAAGCAATAAAAAAGGCCAATAGGATGTTGGGTTACATCTCTAGGTGTTTGGAGTTTAAGTCAAGGGAGGTGATGCTATGATTATACAATTCCTTGGTAAGACCCCATCTAAGATATTGTGCGCAGGCTTGGCTATCTTACATTAAAAAGGACATTGCTGCCTTAGAAAGGGTTCAACGTTGGGCTACAAGAATGATTCCTGGTCTTAGAGGAATGTCTTATGAGGAGAGGCTAGCTGAGATGAAGATTCTACCAGGTCTGGATGCTGTTCAACCAAATCGTTACTTCAATATTAGTTCAAATACAAATACTTGTGGCCATAGGGGGAAATTAGCAGGAGAACATTTTAAACTGGATTTGAGAAAGCACTTCTTTACACAGCGCGTAGTTAGAGTATGGAATAGTCTTCCTGTTAGTGTAGCGGAAGCTAAAACCCTGTGTTCCTTTAAATCAGAACTAGATAAGATTTTAACAACTCTGAGCTAACAACTCTATTAATTAAGTTCTCCCCAAACAAGCATGATGGACCCATTGGCCTCCACTCATTGGTACATTTCTTATGTTCTTAAATGTATTTGTGCCAATGGCAAACAAAGCCTCATTTCATCTAGCAAATTCTGCAGAACAGCCATGCGCACCGCTGGATGGGGTTCTCCTGTAAGCCCAGAGACAAACAATGACGGAACTGCCTGTAATATATATGGGTAAGTCAGATTTCACAGTGTCTAATGTGAGGCTGCACTGGCTCTGTGCCTGGATAACCTCCAGTGGTGTGCTAACGGGGTCCAGCCAGACCCCAGCACGCAGGAAACGAGAGAAAGCGAAGCCATTGTTAAACCTCTATACCTCCCTTGGTAAAGGGGGGGGGGGGGGGCAAAATCCACAAAAGCAGGCTTTTTACTTTCTTTTTTGTTTGGGGAAAAAAGGCAATTACCATCACAGCTGTGATAGTAATTGAATGCATTGTCGGTGGAACCCAGGCTGTAAGGCCAATTTACTCAGCTTGTTTATTTCCGTATCAAGTGGCAGTTCTACAATGCGGTGGAGTGGACGTGGTACAGAACCCAGTTTATGTAAAATTACCGTTTATTGAACCTCCCGTTAGGAGACAGAACATTGAGGGGTGCCCTGGCACTGCAACAAGAGTTGCAAAAAATGGCCAACAGGTGGCGTAGCGCCTAAAAACGTGTACCGGTAAGTTCCCCTGCGGCAGAGCCGCTCAGCGAGCCACATAACTGGCACAGCTCCACTAAAACATGTGGCTGCTTAAATGGATAATTTATCAGGAGTGCTATAGAGAAAGAATCAGCGGAATGACTAAATGCAGGAAGAGAGGATGAAAAGATTCCATTCTGTCTGTGCCTGTTGTGGGTGGGTGATGTCACAGTACTGAAAAGTAGTTCCATCTATAGAAATGGAAAGAGCAGTCAATAAGAATGCCACCAGTAACATAATTACACATAATATTTACAATGTTTTCAGTACTACAATATTTGGAATTATTATTAATAAAGCATTTACTCAACACTGCTACATGACAGCAGTATTTAGTAATTTTCTGCTACTGAATGGTCAATTTGTGTTTATTGTGCAGAAGGGTTTGGGTTTTAATCCTATGAATGCACAGTTACATCATAATTTTTCCTTCTATTTCCTGTTTGTGTAGTGTCACTAATCAAATCTTGTGCATGGAGGAAAAATAATTAAATGAGCATGTGTATATATATTTGTATGAAAACAAACAAGTAAATAAATAAATATGAAATACAGCATACATATATTAAAAAGGGTAGCACTTTACTTGTGGGGGCACAAATAATGTAGCAATATTGCTGCTTTTACTTATGTATTAATTAACCATAAACTTATATACTGATCTCATGTTCGTTCATCATTAATGAATGATTGTGATGCATCTTTTATCTCAAGCAATCACTATACTTGTTAGTCTATCTGTTTATTCTGTAAACTTTTGTGCTACTGAAAGAACATATCATGAATAACACAATTAAAGCTTACTGATCTGATGTTTGTTTATCATTAATGAATCATGATGCATTTTTTATGTCAAGTACCTATTATATTTGTTCGGTAGTTACTAATTACTGTTACAGGTATGTATTTGTGGACTCTCGAGTAGGTGTTACCAAAAAACCGAAATAACATATAGCATAAAAATAACATACCTTAACACCTTTGATATACATTAATAACAAACAATATATGACAATAACAAACATTATAATCATATAATCATAGTATATAATGTTTGTTATTAATGTGTATTAAAGCTGTGAAGGTATGTTAGGATGTTAAAGTATAACAGTACTTACATGCTGCTTATGAATGTTCTATAAATGCGTTATGAATGCATTATGAAGGTGTTACCATATTCTCTATAGCAGTGATGATCATAGACTGAGAAACCAAGCAGTCGAATGATCAGGGAGGTATGGTCATGTGACCAGTGTGTTTGTCCTGATGACCCGTTCCATACCATAATGAGAGGCGGCACATGGGCGTATCTACAGCGCAGGGCCTCATGTAGCGAAGGCTGCTAATGAGATGAATCAGGGAAAAGACATTTGCGATTTACCCCTCGCTAATGTACAGCGCAGCTATCAGGCGATAAAAAAATATGGACCGTGCTTCATTAAACTGCACATTTTCAAAGCAACCTGCTAGTAATTAACCAGATCATTTGCAAGTTATTTGGCAGAGGCCCAGCTGAAGGTTTTAGAAGATTGTCGCCTAGGAAGGAAAAGCTCTCTCCTTTGCCTGCTGCTGGAATTCTTTGCCGTAGCTCCAAATCACAGATCACAGGAAACTACGGGACGTATAAAATGCCAGGTGCTCCATCCACTGTTTCAGCAGGTGACGTGTCGTCCTCAGCAGCCGTGAGTCCGAGCGGACCCCCCGTCATCCACAGCTATCTGCG
Source organism: Hippopotamyrus pictus (assembly GCA_026781145.1). Taxonomy (NCBI): domain Eukaryota; kingdom Metazoa; phylum Chordata; class Actinopteri; order Osteoglossiformes; family Mormyridae; genus Hippopotamyrus; species Hippopotamyrus pictus. The sequence goes on along the minus strand of JAODLC010000065.1, from coordinate 26,589,219 downwards.
GTTCCGTCCCGAATGAATGGGAGGAGCAGCGAGGCACTCTGGGAGCCACTGAGTATAACCAGAGCTCTCGGAACCGCGGCCCATTTCCCACCGTGATGCTTTTTAAGGTTCTCATCCAAAGCTTTCACACCAGAGGCTGTTCGTCAATCGATGCGCCCCTCGGGGATGCAAAGGGCTAAATAAAGCACCAGGGTCACCATATAATTAATCACCCCCCCCCCCCCCCCCCCC
>JAODLC010000065.1:26541309-26563810 GCA_026781145.1 Hippopotamyrus pictus | reverse complement strand
GGGGGGGGGGGGGGGGGGGGGGGGGTGGTCGCCAACCAGGATCCTGATGTGTTTCGTCGTGTGGTGGGTACCGCAAAGTGCTGTAGAAGTGCATGCTCCTCAATCAGACAGATATGTCTGTTTGTTTTGTGTGAAGTTGAGAAATCCGTCTGATTAAATAATTTAGCTGTCATGATTGTCCTAAAAAGGTGGTAATGAGGGGGATGACATCTTTGGAACTCTGTACTATCCCTGTCCCTTTCTTCAGACTATTTAATGCTAATTTGATGGACCTTAACAACCTTTTGGAGTTTGTGTTGCTTCATGGAAATGTTCATTTGAGCTGCAACTTAATTAGATCCCTGAATTTATGTGCTTGATGGTTGCTTGTTTTATGTAATAGAGTTTCCCTGTTTTGTCCTATGACAAACGCCATAAAGCATCACCGTGTCATTTCCTGCCGGATCCATCTAAAATCACCATCCAGTAGCCAGGCGCTACTCCTTCATAAGTTTATCTTTCTCTGTCTGTGTGATTGTTGATCGATCATCCCTGCAAAACTGATACCTTACAGAAGATCTGCAGTCTGCCCAGGAGAAAACACAGCAGACCACCTGCTCATCCAGGGGCCTGTCTAGAGCGTACTGAGGGCAGGGGCTTAGCCCACATGTTGTCTAGAGCCCCCAGAATATTTGAGCATCACTTTTCCTTTGCAACCTCAGAGAAGAGAAAGGCAGTAATGTAGTTCCTAAATACTCAACGTTAAAAATATAGATAAAAATACACTCACAATCTTCTCATACAAAAAATGTTTTTTGATCAAATTAACTATTATAATACGTGTATGTGTTCACGTTGAATCCATGTATGAAGACTCATTACAGAGCAAACTAATGTAAATGAAAAACAGAATGCATTGTGGGAGAAATGCCACGTGGGCATATGCTTGGAAGAAAGAAGGCTATGAATTTCGAAAAACATCTGAAGATGTATCGCCCACAAACATTTCCGTCGGTATTTTGATTTGCTTAATTTTAAATGTAAACTGACCAATATGAGAAAATGGCTGTTCCATCATTTCAACCTTGAAACGTAAAATGAAATCACTGCTCTTCCTGTGGCCTATTATGAATTCATTAAAATTCATTTCAGTCACATACATACATGATAAAACATATATGGATACTGACAGAAAAAGGTGTAGGTTTAAGCTTGAGCTTATTATACCTATCCTTTTTACATATCATTTCCTATTAGGTAGAGATGCACCAATACGATATTCGGATCAGTATTCGCACGTACCCAATCAGACCTATTTGACGGATCGGGTATCAGGCATATGTGACCGATCCAATTAAGTTCGATACTTATTTAGTTTTCGGCTGTTCTGCGCAAAGATAGCACTTGTTTCTTGTTGATTTTATTTGTACAATCAGTTGCACGACAGCTCTTTCCCATTTTAGATGTGTTTTTTGCAGCATTCAAGCTGAACGGTAACACCGTCGCTCAGTATCTCTGCCTCTCAGTACGTATAAGCGCGGTGACTTCCGCCTACTGTGCATTTACGCTGCAGGAGGAGGAACGTAAGAACGTCAGGTAAGAGGGGGGTCGGCGGTTGGCATGTATATATTTGCTTGTGAAAACAAAGTTTTCGGAGGTGGGTATTTTGCGAAATCGCTACAGCTTGTGATACGAGGGGCTGTGATCGCAGCGGAGTGTAAGTGATGCGCTGCCAGTGGGAGAAAAATTGTGGGGCATTTTCAGCATTTGCATCTTGCATTTCCTCGTTTGGAAGATTTTAAGATTGAACTGCAAATGCCTCAAAAACTCCTAAACCAAAATCTACAAACGAGATGGTAAAGTACGTTATGTATGTTTCTATAGTAGCCTAATTAAAGATTTTTGACACACACGTTTTCATTTGTATGTACTACTTTAATTAATATTAAGATATATTATAAGATATATATTATAAGATATATAAATTATTAAAGTAAATAGAGCTATTGTACCAGAATCTGTATCGGTATTGACAGTTATGTGTTGGAATCGGATCGGAACCGAAAAAATGTGGCAGGGCCCATCCCTAGTATAATAGCTAACCCTTACATGTGGGGCCAAGGGATTGCCAAGGATTGGCTTCGAGGATCCAAATGGTCAGACTTGTCGAAAGTATGCAATAGTAACGTCAGCCTATGCCATGACCCCACCATTCAAAAGGGAATGTAACTTATGACCAGCAGGATAAATTTCGGGCTATAGAAAAAATATTTGGGACTACAACCCAATAGTCCAGTCTCCCCAAATATCTTTTATGAAACCCTGTTCCTTACTATATGATCTTAAGGGCCAATTTAAAACAGCTAATGGGTCACAGGACCCAAATGCAACCTCGAAATATCGGAAAGCAGCCTTAGGATTCGGAGCGCATACAGAAATCAAGCAATTACTTTACCTATCCACTAGATGGCAGCAACCAATAAAATAACAAAATTGATTAAAAAAATACCAGACATCAGTTATCTTTTGTGGAACTGCTCATGTTTTATGATTTAGTTACGATATCGAAATCTGTAAGTAATTTTATATTAATCAGTGCTTAAAAATAAGCAGATTAGTATAATTGCTGATAAGTGCCACGTGGCATCTCTGGTAGTGAGAAAAATGTGTTTGGTAGCCGGTACAGCGTATTGTAAATGAGATTAGTTCAGTGTTCAAAGCTCATAAACAATAGCGTTCATTAATACTGATAGCTACATCCAAGTTATGTATAAAACAGCGTTCAGTAATAGAGTTTTTGACACTGGAAGGTTGCGCGTGAATCAAAGTTCCTAGGCTTATGAAAGCAGTTTATAGCGATGAATGTTTGGATGTGAAAAATGTCCGTGGGTGGGCCTGACGTGCCAAAAGCTGTAGTAAAGGCGAGATGAGTGTCTTTGATGAGCAAAGACCAGGACGACCCATTTCAGTAACTCATGAGAACCAAAGCAGACTGGGTGCCATGATTCAAGGAAATCGCTGAATTAAGCAGAGAGAAACTGCTCTGAAGTTAGGCATTAGTCAAGAAATAATGCAGCATATCACCAAGATGTTAAAAGGACAGCGTTTTTCCTCGGGTGGTGAACTTTAAGCTGCTGTGTGCAAATGGATCAGAAACCAACCAGGAATGACAAAATATGCAGCAGTAAATGGGGTAAAGCAGTAAATCTGTTGAAAAATAAGTTTACAGTGTTTAAGAGAAATAAATTGTCTTCATTTTATCACTTTTATACTATTGGAAGCTTATTTTATACAATTGGGGACCTTATCAATCAGCCCTCTTACTACACCATCAGCGTATCCTTATGTTTGACGGCATTATTTCGTTCCTAACACATTACCCAGTCGGACAAGAACTGCCATTATTAAGAAACCGATGCGATGCACAGACACAGCAGGAATATGCCTCCCACCAGTAGAGGGCAATCAGCACCACACAGGCCATTGGTAAATGTGGTTTGCTCACCATCAGCTACAAGGAGGGCCGACTGGACACGGCTGGAGCCCAATAATTGCCCAGATTCCAGGTTGCCAAGTCTCATGCATCTGGTGTGACACTCGCGCTTTCAGACTCTCACGCTCATACAAGAAATCTTAAGACACAACTATATTATTCCATTATAAGGCTAAAATAAGTTACATCACAAGGATTGGGATAGATCGCAAACCCTCCAGACTATTTACAAGGTAACATAACCGTGACATATATGTAAATGCGTGCGTATGTGTGTGCAGACGCTGTCTCGCATTGAAAATCTCTCTCCAGCCAGCTGACCAAAGTTGGCAACCCTCTACATGCACAGGCAGATCTAAATATGTGGCCACTCTTTGTGCCACCACACATCGAAATAATAAAATACAAATATGGATTATTTTCTGTTCTAAGCAGAAAATAGACACAGTGCAATGCAACCAGCCCCATAAATAACTGGCCTCTGATGTCCCCCCCCACCCAATCAAATTTTTCTGCAGAGAGCATTGGGCCAGTGGTGTAGAGGCGGGGGGGGCAGTGTCCCCTTGCAGAGCCCACTCTGGGAAGAAGCTGAGGAGAGACGGGAAAGGCCAAGTCAGCGGTGGATGTGCTTCCTGCACATGTGTATATCAGGGGGCGACCACCCGGAAGGGGCCGTCACATTCAGACTGACCCGTCTGTATTCTTCCATCAATAACCTTCACCACTCAAAGGAAATTTGCGTACGCCCTTGACTGCGGTTCCTCTTAGCCATCACACCAGAATGATCAGAAGGAATCTACAAGGACCCACAAGGAATAGAAATAGATTTTTAAAATAAGTCACCGCATCATGTGTTTTTGGAACACCAAATACCATTTATTAGGGCTTTACAAAGACTACAAAATTCCTCTGATGATTTAAATCGCTCTGTCTATTTACATCATATGTTACATACAAATGTACAAAATATAAAACATTTAAAGACAATGCTTCGGAGGAAAAAAAAAATTGAAAAGAGCGATTTCCCAAGCAGTAGATGCCACGCACTGACTGAGATGGATTTTGAACACATCACTGGGGAGATGTACTCACCATGGCCTACACAGGTCTGCGTGGGCTTGGGGTCTGTTAACCAAGCAGCAGGCTGCTTTTGTCAGTGGAGCTGGAACAGCTTGCAGTACATCTGTTCAAATTATGTTTGTTCATTTGTGGTTGATTAGTTATGCCTGACTGGCGAGTATCAGTTTGTTATCGGCAGTTTGGAACCCCAGGGTTGATCCAGCATCAGCTGCCTCGGCCTGACACTGAACACTTTGTGCGAGAGGCTTGCGCTGATCCTGGATCTGGCACTGTCCATGTGTATGTTGAATCTGGGCAGGGGCAGTGTGGAGCTCACAAGGCTTACGAGTTGCCTGCAGAAAGCAGGATTGTCCTGAGGTTTGGCACCAGCGACTGCATATGGAGTCGTAAACTGCAGTCGGATCTCACCCGATAGGTGAGTGAAGCTCCCACTTTCCGCCATCAACTGCAGTAGGCCGCGGAAACCGAGAGGGATTGACCCCGTCCTGCCCCCTGCTGTACCTCAACACAGCACGGAATGTAGAGTGGTAATCTAATAGGGTCCATGTGTATACTGGGTATTAGATCAGAGGAAAGTGTTGTTTTGAACATGAAAAATGACGTAGTTCTGCAGATATACTGGAAATGATGAGTAAGTTAAACATGCTTTATCGGTCCATGACGTCTGCAGGGAAAAGGTGAAACTGAAATATACTTTAAGTAATTGTTTTTATTTTTGTTAATTTTTTTTCTCTGTGGAGTATTATCCTATCTCCATTGAGTAGAACTCTTCCTCCGGGTTATTATCCTGCGTCTGCAATGTCATTGAACTGCGTTTGGGCGATCGTACCTTGTATGCTAATTTATGTCTCTACCGAAGATGCTATATTCTGCGTGCTTTTACGAGTCATTGAATAATTTATTTGATTCATACACTGCTGCATAAGATGGATATATCATGCTCTCTTCCTTCAAATAAGGATTTAAGCAACTTCTCTTTTTAAGTCACCAAAGTGGCACATGCTTTAATATGTGATGTAGCTCCTGCAGAGAATGACCAACCGCTATGAGCAGCCACACCTGTAGGGGGCAGCATGCTGGACTGTTTTTCGACATTTCCTTCCTCGTCTTGCTGTCAGTCTGCTATTGTGTCTCCCCTTGCCAGCACAGGGATAAAGATTCTCAGCTTAGCGTAAGGTTAACCGGGAGGGTGGAAAGCGTCTTTGAGTCCCTGGTTCTAGAAATTTTTATTTACAGTCTTTCTCACTCCGAGAAACTGTGCAAAACCAGCCCTCTGTTTTTTTTTTTTTTTTTTTTAAAGAAACAAGACAAAGTAGCTCTAAGCAGTTATTCTCTGCTCATCGGCACTCACCAGTCCTAGCTGGCAGCCGTGTGTAAATAAAGTCCCCTCCCTCGCATCGTAGCCACTTAAAACCTGTTTCCTGGCCATGAAGGGCTCTGCCCATTCCTATTCAAACGATGACAGATTTACTGAGAAAAAAACACACAAACTCAGACCCTTCCTTTGGGCACACAGTCTTTCCTAAGTGTTTTTCTAACCATATGTACTCTTTGAAGTAGGCTGTGGGAGAAAACCCGATTTCGCAGGATTAGGTGCACCTAGCTGCAGGTCGTCCACGGGAAAAGAGGCGAGAACACGCTCCCTCCCGCCATTGAGGCCTGACCACGGTCACCTGGCTGTCGATTCACCTTTCCTCTAACACACTGGACACCCTGCGCGTCCGTTTAAGGCAGAGAGAAAGCACCATGGTCGGATTTGCCGCCTTCATAGGTTCCCCTCGCGGTCCCTTAATAATAACCGTGTTTCTTTTTTGTCTTAAGTGAAGAGCAAATTCCTGAAACTCGTGCAGCCCACGAGATACATTTTTAAAAAAATCTCTGTGGACTTAGTGAGTTTTGGAGACGTGATGAAAGTTCTTCGTTAGATTACATGAGGATTGTGTGAGTTTTGGTTCCCAATACTGTAACAGATGATGAGGAAGCCAGACTTTAGGTCATTGGCGGCCTCACCTGGAAAACAAAACAATGCATGGAATGAGTTTTGGAAATTTGCTCTTAAATTGCGTATTTTTTCTGGTTAGCAGCATTCGGTTGCTATAGTTCACGTAAAAGGAGGATGAGTAGCTATGTGAGTCTGACGCAGGCGAATCGAAGACGACGGCGGATCTAAAACCCGAGGAGAGAGGTGAACAGCACGACCGCGCCCGAGGATCCTTCCCTTGCAGCGTCCAGTTTTTCACAGTAGTCATCGTCTAGCTGTTGCACCGGGGTTTTGTGCTTTATTTTTGGCAAAGGGGGCTGTGTAGACCTCTAAGCGGGGGTGGCCATTTTGTAAACCAGAAATTGGCACCAGTCGTACAACCGGTGTGGCGGGGACTCTGCCGAGGTCAGGGTTTGGGCCGGAGAGGAGTCTCTCCGTAGCACCTCAGTAAACGTAACCAGTCGGAAAGTCGCCCAGCGCGACTGCCATTCAGGCGAGCATAATAAAACCATAAAACTAAATCGAAATTCCAGTTTAACTTGGACGCGATTATTTAGCACTGCCGCGGGCCACATTGTGACACCCGGTCTCGCAAACTAAAGGCCGCGTCCCAGCAGTGTCAGCACCAGAAAATATCTGACGGAAGCAGTGTTGACTGCTGGGGGGGGGGGGTGACAACGATAAAAGTTGTTGACCGGGGTTAGGTGGGTGTGGTAACAGTCATTGATTCCTGGGGTGCTTCTGGTTTGAGGGGGGCCACTTGTGTGAATGAGGGCACCAACCCCCCCGGCCCCCTTGAGGCGCCAACTCTGCACCCCATGTGCACGATGACATATCACGACAAATCGGGTCTCGTCTCTCCGTGATTGGCCGGATCCTGACACACCAGCGGGCTCCGGTGCAGCTCTGCCCCAGGGCCCTGGCTGCCACACGCCGTCCCCAGTGGGGGCTGGTAAAGGGGATCCTTCTACAGTGTGGATTCCAGCGAGGAGTCCAGCGGCTTGTCGCGGTGACTGGAGTCGTCGCTGTCGCAGCCCTGGCCACTGGAGTAGCTGGCAGCCTCCTGCAGTCTCATCAGCATGTTCATCTGCGGCGGGGCAGAGCGCATGCGGCTTACCACCGGGGGGCAGTGTGGGGCTGCCGCCCGAGGGAATGGCACGTCTCGCCACGTTCTTACCAGCGGGTCGCCCTCGGATTCGCCGTGAGACGTCTGCTTGTGAGGGCCGTCCTTGGCGCTGAAGGTGTCGTAGCCCACGTCCTCGGGCCTCAGCTGGAGCAGGCCCTGCCAATCATGCTGCAGGGAGGCGGAGCTCCAAGGGTAGGTGTCCATCACCCACTTGGAAGGATCCTCCCATGCGGCCCGCTTGCCGTACAGCTAAGCAGACAAGATGACAAAGGGGACGAGCTCATAGAGCCTGCGCTTCTCATAACGGCGTAGGACCCTCCCGTCAAACGTCGCTGCACTCACCTGGAGCCCTTCCCTCACGGCTTCTAAAAGGTACGGCACCAGCGAGTAATTCCACAGGTCAGTGAACCAAACTCTGGCGCCGTCGGCATCCATGGGGCAGGACAGGAAAAGCCTGGGACCTGTGAGGGAGACGGGACCTTTCAGAATTAGCTATGGTTGCTATTTTCAATCTGAAATAATATACAATTCCACGCCCACCTGATGATAACATTTCCCAAGTTGGGGGGGGGGGGGGAGGGGGATGGGGCAGTCATATAGGACAGTCCCCCAAAACAGGATGGATGCCAACTCTAGAATTAGCAAGTACACCACCCAGTGCCGCGGCACATGCGAGGTGGGAGATCTGTGCAAAACTAGCACATGTGCCTTGGCATGGCGACAGAGAGGCTTGATGCACACCGATGGTGACGTCAGAGGAGCTGTGGGCCTCCAGGAAGCTGTTGAGATGCTGCCAGGTCTTGGGGAGCCAGTCGACGATCTTGACGAGGTCGTTGCTGCGCACACTCTTGGCGATCTCCGTCTCGATCAGCTTCCTCCGCAAGAAGCGGCCCAGGAAGCCCTTCACTGGCTCCGTGTGATTGGTGCAGAGTACCCACCTGCAAGAGGCAATCGGTGACGAGCAGCCACCATTACTATTAAGAGTGAGACCTTTCAGTTGGGTGACCTTTTACTTGGGTGACCTTTCAGTTGGGTGAGAAAATTAATATTTTAGTAACACTCTATTTTATTATGCCAACAGAAGGACAATTCATTTCACATTTTAAACAATGCACCACAGTAGTAGCTGCCTTCCCAGAATTCCACAGGACTGAGTTTTCCATCTATGTGAAATATTGCTTCAAATGGAAATGCAAGAAAATTATACATGTGAGCCAAGATGGACATAGTTTCAGACCTTTCCTCATTTTTTATTTATTCCACTGCTCAACCTCTATTCGATTGATGATGTTTTATTAATGCAATTATTTTCACAGCTTATTCTTGCTGCAATGAGTCCAGAGTGCCCAGCTAGTCCCTCTGCAATTAACCAGCTGAGAATGGAGTTTTCTTGACTTGCTGTCACATCTAATCAATGCATTTAGTACTCTCTCAGTGTACGTTAAACAAGACACTTGTTACAGTATTTTCTATAGGCCATATTTTATTGTGTTAGAGTTTCTCAGAGTAAACAGGATCCCACGCAAAATGATTTTGTTGAGGACTCTTACTCTTATAGTGTACACACAAAAGCCAACCAGTACTTCGCATTATCACAGCCATTTGAAATCAATCAAATGCGTTCCTTTAGGCAGCTAGCCAGGTGAATGAATGTTCTCACTGCATACAATCTCACTAAACAAGTTTTAATGGCTGCTAAAGTGCCAAAACAGATTGAGGTAAATATATAGTGCTTCAACCGGAAGCATGGGAGACTCAGGACTCTGGGCAAACACACAAGTAGATGCGAAATCAACTGAAAAGGTACAACGTTAAACTTTCACTAGATCGCTAATGGGCCATGTGGTGTACCTGAAATTGTGGTGGAGCTCCAGATTGGGTGAGGAGGACACACCTTGGTTCATGGTCCCGATGACATAGGGGCTGACATCACCAGAGGAGACACAGTTAAACACAGGGCCAAGGAATTTCAGATAAGAGCCAAACCATTTGTACTAGAGAGACGAGAGATTAAAGCTCATGGACCAGCGATTACATGTAAAATTACAAGTGACGGATGAGCTTCTGGGAATCAGTGTTATTACTGTTTTATGTCAATGTTTAGATGAGAAATTTTGTTGAAATATGTGCCCAACTTGAGTAGAAATCAAAGAGGCGCTCAAGTTGGAGTTCTAGCCTGAATGATGGAAAATTATGCATTAGAACTGGGCGTCTAATCATGGGACACAATCAGCCGAAAGCCCAGTGACCAGTGCAGTGACCCCTGCTGGAGTCAGAGGGCATCACACTCACCATCTGTGGTACTTGCAGTTGAGGAAGCCGTTGAAGATATCACCTAAGGAGCTGATGTGGTGCAGATTGTCCAGGACGACCACCATGGGGATCTCCAAGTCGCTGTCCTCCGAGTTGCACCGCTCTGCTAGCGTCGACAGGTACTGCCGCAGCTCCTATGCAGGGATGCGCACTGCGTGAACGCAACCTGCTGCAGTTTGAGGGCCGAGCGTAGCCCAGTGAAGTACTCACACCTCAGTGAGTGGAGTATGCAGGACAAGCAGTACAACCAGTATCACTGCTACATATCAATCGTCCTATGATACCTCCCAAAAATGTGAAACTGGTACTCATAGATTTCTACCTCACATGACTTATGGTCCACGTTGAAGCTGGCCATGTTGGTCTCTGTGACCTCGCGGCCCGACTTGGCGACGATGAACTCCGCCAGCTTGTTGGCCAGGAAAGACTTGCCGGTTCCACTGGGCCCAGACAGGATGATGCGCCGGTGCTCCACCAGGAGGTTCAGGTACCGCTGGATGACGGTCTTGGGGATCAGCGTGTCGAAAGCCAGCCCATCGATGCTGTTCTCTTTCACACCTGGGTGGAGAACATGAGAGGTCATTCCCATATGAAGTTAAATCTGAGTCTCCCCCATGAAGAAGAAGACCACAGTCTACATGGCAGCACATGAACAATACAACAGTACAGACGCTCCTCTACATACGAATGGGATACGTTCCGAACGGCCGTTCATAACTTGAAATGTTCGTAAGTCGTTATTCAACATCATTTTAAGGGTATATGCAAGTACAGAGAACTATGATATGCTGGGAGTACGCACGCTACGCTGCTGCGCGGAATTGGCGTGCAGAAAAAAAAATGATGTTGCAGACAGGAAACGGGAGCCTAATGAACACAATTTGGACTTACAGTCCTCTTTGTTCGTATGTCTGAAAGTTCGTAAGTTGAAAGTTCGCAAGTTCTGTACATTGCTCTGTACGGCCTTAAGCACGTTCCAGTTTTTTGTATTTATGACATGTCCCTTAACAAACAGTACAACAATAAAACCAGTACTTTTTACAAATCTGTGCACCTTGACCCTTACCAGAAAACATTGGTTTTAATTCCTATGGTGATGTCATACAATGAAGGATTGTGATTGGTTTAAAAAAAATAGAATGCAGGTCTCTCCCTTATTTGACCCGGGGAGACGGGATGTGCTATGAAACACAAACTTGATAATAAAATAGGGGAAATAGTTTTTATGTAAGCTTATAAAAACAACAGACACCCTGAGAGAAAGGAAGTCAACTCAGGTCAACCGTAGCCACGGAGAACAAGTTCTGGCTCTACCTTTGAGGCTGACAGTGATGGCATTGCCGTCACCCACCAGGCAACCACAGGGAAGCTTCTCGGGCACCTCGGAGCCGTGGGCCCGCACCACGTCACCCAGCCGGTAGGACATGATGCTGTCCGAGTTCAGGCCCAGGCTGGTCAGGGGGTCCACGCGGAAGATGTACTCCTGTTGGACACACAGTCACACTGTCTGGTCGTCCATTCGCCGACAGAATTCCCAAGCCCATTCTAACACCAAGCATGTCTGTTTGGGCGTGTAAGGAGCTGCATTTTCAATAGGATGAACAAGGCACCATGCCTCAGACAATGTCGGGTTTGCTGCTTGAGGAGGAAAATGATAAATGGTTTGGGGACCTACAGTGTGAAATAGCCCAGCAAATATGGACGGGCATGATGGATGACCCTCACCTTGAACAAGCGATGCACAACCCCATCCAACACGTCCCACTTGGTCTGCCCGCCAACTCCGATGGATCCGATGAGGTATTCCTGGCACTTAAAACCCTGGGATGAGTCACAAATGATTATAGTACCTGTTCATATATTCTCACTGTTATACCTCATGCAAGATACCTGATAAACTCAAGCGTTCCAGTCAGTAGACAGTGAGGAACCAGATATACAACGATAAGCTTTAGCCTGGTCACCTTGGTCCGGCTGGAGCTGTTGTTGATGGTCACCATGATTCTGAAGCTGCGGCCCTCTTTACGCAAGTTGCCTTCGTAGCCGTCATCCAGGAGAATGTCTGTCATAGACAGGATATGATGTCATGGAAACTCTTGGGACCCAAAGCTGAGACTCTTTGGTCACAAAGCCACCTGGTACATCATGATAATTGCTAACACTAATGCATAAATCATTCTAGCCACACTAATACACCAGGCTTTCTACTACAATGTTGTATCCATACTTCTGTAATTAGCACTATTTGTATTTGATAGTAGTTTATAATACGTATTGAATTATAATGACTTAGTCCAGACACACATTGTTGACGGTACTGCTGTCAAGTTTTCTATCAATAAACCGTGTCTATGGGATGCTGGACAGACCCTTTCATGCAGCAGAGAGCTGATCCCCAGGGTCTTACCGGTCATGATGGTGTCCGTGACATTGAGGTTGTTGAACGAGAGCCCAAGTGACTGGCGTGAGGAAGACGAGGAAGTGCTGGAGGTCTCAGAGGGGGGACGCACCGCTTTGGCAGGAGTGGACGAGGGGGTGCTGTTTCCCGTGGACTTCAGCCGGTCGTTCTCTGCCTTCAGGAGCTCGATCTCGTTCTGGAGATGGGGGGGGCATGGCGATTTCTAATGTAATCCTCTACATGTCAGAGGCAGGCACCAGAACATTCCAGTCTTAAACAAGCACCATTTTAGCTTAAAAGGTTCTTTCATCTTCTGAGACACCCTTTATACCGGGGACTTAAAGTCTGAACGGGCTATCTGGGGCTTTTGAAAGAGAGTGAAGGCTCCTATTGTTTTAAATTTGAGCTTTTCGGGATTTTCTCAGATGCTCTGTCAGTTTCATTCATCACTCCTTAATAGATCCAGCCAACCACACGTTGGTATCGTTATGGTTCTTCTGCTGACATGAATGTGGGTCTGCTTCTCCTTCAGGTTCTCTCATATGCTCATAATCAGCTTCATGATTATGGCTGGATCATATTTTACCCCAGATGCCGCTGTCAATATAACAAATACCCGACATCCATCAATGAATACCCACAGCCACAAAAAAGATGCTTTCTCCAGCAGGTTGACATGTGTACCATACTTGGTACCTGTTAAATTACGGATTCTTTTTAGTTTATTTCAAAGCATCCAGGACTACGATTACACTTCTATACTACTCTACAGCACCATCTCAGGCTGAAACTCAAACTCTTGCGTTATATATTCTGAAAGTACGAGAACAGCAAATTCCATAATTTTACATTAAAAACTAATCACATGGAGAATAAGAACACCAGGCTGTGTCTGAGGAACTTCTCTATCATCATTAAGCTCTATTTCTGGCTCTTAGATTTACACCATGTGGGAAGTGAAATACAGATACAGTGTATATCACTCTATTCTAGATCACAATAAATAATGTTTACTGGGAGGTACTGAATACCCGCAATAAAACAACTGCATACTGAAAGGCAAATGAATATGAGAAGATGGAAAGGTACAGGGAGCTGCGTGTTATTGCTTTTTAAGAAGTAATTTCCCCAGGCAGTAATTTCTAGGGAGCTTGTTACTAAATGGAATTACGGTATGTGCAAGAGAGTATGGAGTTTGGATTCTGTGAGTATTTTCAGTCTAACAGAGTTGGCATCAAGCACAAGAAGCAAAGGTAAGAAGGAAACAGACCGTTAATTAAAAACATGATATTTCTCTAGCAAGGATCTGGGATTTCCTGTCACCCTAACTCCACACGAGACACTGACTTGTACGGTAACACTTATCCCCTGTTCTGTGTAACCCAAACTCCACACTGGACGCTAACATGTCTGCACAGTAATGCTCATTCCCTCTTCCATGTGGGCTGTGTGTCACGCACCTGCATGCGGTTCATGGCCTCGCGGATCTGGTCCAGGTGGTGGGCGGAGCTTAGGGCCTCCAGCCGAATGTCGGTCAGTTTGAGCTCCTTCTCCCGCAGCTCGTTCTTCAGCTGCATGATGATCTCGGCCTCGGCCTCCGTGCACTCGCACAGCCTGTGAGGGTGCACAGTTCCACCAAGCCACAAGGGGGCGAACAAGCATGATATATATCTTAGGGCACATCTCAAATTGCATACTTACACAGTACATACTGAATTTCGTTAGAAGCCTACTAGGATATGCATGTATCAGAAAAGCTAAAAACTGTTAAAAATGATTTAAAAATAGTCATTTGAGTCAACTTATATAACAGTATTGTTTTCTACTTAAATTTGTACAGAGATGACACTTCCTCCATCATCTTAACAAAAATTTCTGCGCAAGTGATCATCTTCAGCACTCTGCTGGTCTTGTGGGGTAGTGTAGTGTCCACCATTTGTTGACGTTTCGCATGTATGTGCATGCATGTTTTGGGCTCTGCATATGCAGTTAGACCTCCACATCACGAGTGAAGAAACAGGACTCACTCGAGGGCAGAGGGGGAAGACTTGAGCGGGCTGCTGCCGGTCTCCTCAGAGGCGCCGAGCAGCTTCGGCGAGGAGGTCAGGGGAGAGTCCGCCTGGTCCTCCGCGTCAGACTGGGGCGACGGCGGCTTGGCCGATTTCTTCTTGCCGAAGGCTTGCTTGAAGGAGCTGCGTAGCTGCAAGGGAAATGCGTGTTAGACAGGCGCCTAACTCAGACACTGCCTCCTCTGCGAGTCCATCCTCTCAGCCTCGGACTAGCGGGTAGCAAGCCTGGCGACTGAGGTGAAACTCTTACATCTCACAAAAGCTTCCAGAGAACCGAGGAACGTCCTTCACATAGCACAGCAATCCGACATCCTCCTCAAAATATGCTTTATACCAGGGCTATTCAATTCAGGCCCTCGATTCCAAATCCAGGCCTTGTTTTCAGTTATCCCAGGTAGTTAGTTTAATAATTACTGATTCTGATTGGTCAGAGGCTTCACACCTGGCTCACAGGTGAAGGAAGGCTGGAAAATCAGCAGTGCTGGGACCTCGAGGACTGATTTGAATAACCGTGCTTTGTACAATAACCATTACATACTTCATTATTCAGCTCATTGAGGACTGGAAACTGTAAGAAAGAGGACTAGAGAACAATCAGGGTCCCTTTCAGCTGTTTATATTTTGTCTGTCGCCATTTTCTGACAAAAGAAAACAGTTGTTGTGTTGAGTGTTGCTGAGCGTAGTTCCAATCCCTTACAGTAGGGGGCGGCTGAGGCTCCCTCAGCCAGCCTTGTGTTTTCTTTGCTGTCTCCCCCAGCCCCCCCCCCCCTCCAGGCCCAGGCGACCCACCCAGCTCTTCTTCTTCTTCTTCTTGGCCTCTGCATCCGCGGCGCTGCCCATACTGGCGTGGCTATTGGCGCTGGTGGCACTGTTGATGCTGGACATGCTGTCTGAGGAGCGCTGTCGGCGGACCTGCAGATCTGGGGCGAGAAGCCGGTTGTGAGCACCCCCTATTGATTCAGGGGGAACTACACCCTGAAGACCACTAACCACACACTGGATCCCATCAGAATATGCAGTGAGAGATCCAGGACTGATGACTGGTCTTCAGAAACCACTCATGATGCAAACAGGTCACCTGCCAATTAGTATGCTGCCTTCTCTGAACCACGGTACCTTGGTGCGGGTGGTCGGGCCCATTGAGTGCCACCTGGATGGCCGTCTGTGCATCTGAGTTCTGGGCCTTCAGTGCCTCGATGGTCTCCCTGAGCTCAGCCAGCTCGGACTCCTGAGGAAAGAGGCGGCCAATCACATCTCTCTGTTGAAGCTCTGTCGAGTTAAGAGGAGCCAACTGAGACGACCGTATCCTTTAATTCCGGGATGTTTCACAGCTTTCAGACACTTAACTCAAGTGTAGCACAAATATAACACCAATGTCATTTTTTTAGACTGAATCTTTAACACCTGACAGCTACTTCAAAACAGGAAGTGAAGATGGCATCTCTTCCTGCAACACTGCTCTCTACTCTCCATGAAAGTGGCCATTTCCACGCCGGTCTGCCGCATTACCCTGTGAATGAATTAGCGACGGGGATTCAGAGAAGCAGTCGGAGTTGTGAGAGACGCCCCGAGTCAACACCCGGGCATGACGGACGCTTCGGCGAAGACGCCCCGCTGGAATCTCCTCCGTTTAATTCAGTGGGGATTACAGCTGACAACCCTTGTCAGCTTTATGGAGGGGATTTGTGAAAGCAGGCTGGAGCTCGTTTTAAGAGCCGCTTAAACACATGCAGCCCCTATGATCACTGATTGAGAGTCCATCCGCTAAAGGCTCCAGAAGCCAAAACCTGCCATTTGCATCCGACTGCCACAATAACGGTTGATGCTGGTGCACATTCCTCTTCATGTGGGATTATACATTTCACATTCCTCGCTCATTTTCCTATAGCATTTCTCAGCACTGAGGCTCGAGAATCAGAGCTTAATAAATCGGGGAACCCGAACTCCCAAGCTTAAACAGAAGGGCGACAGCGCCCACGGGGGAACGCAGAGGCTTCTGGGAAACGCACCTTTTGCTCAGCGGTCATGGTGAGGCTCTGCAGACGGCCGGTCATGTTGCCGAGGCTCTTCTCGAAGGCGGCCACCAGGTGAGCCTAAGGGAGGCGGGGAGGCTCGGTCAGTCAGCATGGAGACGGCACGGCGCCCCGCTTCCGGAACTTCAACCCAGTAACCCACTTCTCACGCTGATTGTCAACGAGCATGTCTGAGTTCACAGAATGAGTTGATTTCCCAGCGAAGAACCACAGGATCGCAAATATAAAACTGATCTGGAGGACAGTTTCAGTTCCAGTTATGTTAAAATATATATTTTTTTGATTTTGTTAAAAAAAAAAAAAATGAAACGGATATTATGTAAATATGCTAAACCACATCAACGTTTGAAAATGAAAGTGAGTATTTTTGACATGTACGGGGATCTGAGGCATCTGAGCAACATCCAGCATCATCCGGACCTCACTGCCTGCATCGCTGTAGAAACAGGTGTCCGGCCCCCGGGTTATGCGAAGCTGAATCACTCCGCAACAGCTAGACACATCAGCCTCCAGCTCACGGCACGGGGCCCAGACACAAAAGAGAAAAGAGCAAACGTGCTAATGGCTCTGTGAGCCACAGATTTGCATTTCTCTAGTTAAAATAAACCCATTCTGGGCTTTGTAGTCAGTCGCTGTTTACAGTTCTGCAGGCTGTACACTTCTAACACTGACACAGACTTTCTGGATCAAATAGAAAAGGCGACAAAGAAATATGCGCTTTAAAATACAAGTTAAATTTTCTTTGTTGCTCTGAGCTATTAAGTGACACTTTACTTGACTGGGCACAAACAGTATAGTATTATGCTATTACTTATGTATTAATTAACCACGAACTAAGTATTAATTACATACTGATCTCATGTTAATTCACCATCAATTCATGATGATGTGTTTTATCAAGCAGTATTTGAGCTCATATCTGTTAATTCTGTAAATCTCTGTGAACTCAGTCATGACAAACACATTGTTTATTAGCATTTGCCTTACAGTACAGCTGGGCCAGAGAGCAAGCCATGCTAACCAGAACCATAAACAGAACCAGAACCAGAACTGTAACCGTTACCATTTGCACCACGCATTTCAGCTAGCATTGATCCACCGACCACTAGACATGAGAAGATGGGTTAGTGGGAGAGGCAGGAGAATGGGTGGATGTAGAGGAGAAGAAAGCTAAAGAGGAGGATGATGGAGAAGAAGGGGGGAGCTGGCAGTGGGGAGGGGGTTTGGGGTGAGCCTCGCAGTTTATCCCTCCCCAGTAAGAACTGATGTCTAATTCTGTCATTCGGAAAACACCGCTAATACTGACCCGCTTGCTGCTGGTTTTGTGTTGGCTTGACCCCCAGCTGATTCTAAGCCTTTAACTGGAAATAAATTAGCAGATAATTCATGGGCAGAGACCACACACCTGCCAGCACACGGGCATGTCTCCCTGTTAAAGGCAAACCATTTTTATTTAAATCAATAACACCTTATAAGCAAGGCCTTGAAGTTTAAATGCCAGCCAGCTCATTTAGCCTTCAAACTGCCCATCCTGCAGAACAGCGGACCGTAAAAGATCTGCGTGAGGTGAACCAATCAGCCGCTTAGTATTCAAGAGGACCAGCACGCGTCCCTTCAGCCAAGAGAGTATTTGCATCAGATGTGCTCTAAATATTAATGTCGTCTTCAAACAGCTTGAGCAGAGCATGTTTAGACTAAACAGTTCTCAGGGATAAATCAGTCCAAGTCTGAGCCAGAGGAAGAGCTTTATATTTTGTGTTACAGTGATAATATGAGGCTGTCAGACCCTACACCAGTGTGAATAATCAGCCTACTTTCTAGTACTGCCATATCATGACTATTACTACAGTTCTCCTCACGTACCTTAGTGAAGGCATGTCACAGTAATTTTTACTCATAACCAGGGATGTTTTGGGGATTTTTTATGGTGGGGGGCTTAAGGGGGGCATAATTCATATAGAAAGGCCATCCTTATCATTAGCCAATGATATGTTATGAATTAGAGAGTGATAGGGGAGGGGGCACTCCGGGGCCAATCAGCTTTCAGCGGGGGCTGGTGCCCCACCCCCAGATACACTACGCCTCGTAATACTTGTAACGTTCCGCAGAAGAGAGCAACGCTTGGTAGACATGCCCAAACAGCTGCTCTCAAACTTAATCGCACCATTAAAGAAAGTCAGTTGCATTCAGAGTTCTCTGTTGTCTGTAGTTTGGAAACGCACCGTGAGAGTTCCTCCTTGCAAAGTAAATGTCTTCATTAAAGTGTTAAAGTCTTCACTTTATAAACAAAGCAAAGCTCCTTATCGCTGGTACACAGCCGCACGCAATCCCAGCACCCTGTGCACTGCTGCATTACTCACTCAATCACGGGGGGACGGAGGAGGCGAGGCACGGTCATAGCGAAGAGGCGGGGGGCAGCTTAGCCCCCACATATCAGACTCGGCTACCCTGAACGTGTGTGGAGGAGTTCAGCAATCCGTAGGGCATTTCCTGTCAAATCAAACTGCCTGAATCCCTGCTGTTATAGGACAGAGGAGCCAATCAAAGAAGCCTCTCCCGTCATTTAGGCTTTCGGTGAAATGCTGCATCAGCAGCTGTGACCCAACTGTCATTATACATTTCCACCTTAGCTGATAACAGGCCATGTTCCTTAAAGGGCCGTCGCAGGGAAATCCGCAGTACAGGAATGATGCATTAGGAAGCTGACGGGGTCCACACCGATCCCTGACTCACGTTGGATGACAGCTGGGAGGTCAGCTTGGCGACCTTCTCCTGTGAGGCATCCAGCTCTCGGCGAAGCTTCCTGATTTGCTGTCGGCACAGGAATTTTTGTCATTACATCGTGGATCCCAGTGACACAGACCGAAAGGCCAAACATAAAAGGATAATTCAATCATTTTTATCCATCCTGCCCAAAAGCATATGCTATTTCCTTAAATAACATATAAGTAATCCATCCATCCATCCATCCATCCATATTCCAAGCTGCTTATCCTACTGGGTCGCGGGGGGTCTGGAGCCTATCCCGGAAGCAACAGGCACGAGGCAGGGAACAACCCTGGACAGGGGGCCAGCCCATTGCAGGGCACACTCACACACCATTCACTCACACATGCACACCTATGGGCAATTTAGGAACTCCAATCAGCCTCAGCATGTCTTTGGACTGTGGGAGGAAACCAGAGTACCTGGAGGAAACCCCACGACGACACGGGGAGAACATGCAAACTCCACACACATGCGACCCAGGCAGAGACTTGAACCTGGGTCCCAGAGGTGTGAGGCAACAGTGCTAACCACTGCACCACCAGGCCGCCCCCATATAAGTAATATACCATAATAATACACAAGTGGCATGATGAGTTGTCCTTCACACCTGACTAGTATCATTACCTCACACCTCCAGGATTGTAGGTTAAAATCTTGCCTCTGCTCTCTCTCGCTAGAGTTTGTGTGAGACATACAGTAGGAGAACTGGTGTCTGGATTTCCTGTAGTGTGTGAAGGTGATGATGCACAGGGCAGTTTTTGAACAATGTTGTCGGGCAGTTGCCAACCAGGTGAGACAAACTCATCTTGATCTGGATGATTGCAAAAAGTTGCCCATTGCTGATCAAAGTTTTCCATCCATCAATCCACCCATTTTCTGAAACCGCTTGTCCTGTTCAGGGTTGTGGGGGGTCTGGAGCCTATCCTGGAAGCTACTGTACAGGTACAAGGCATGGAACAACCCAGGATGGGGCGCCAACCCATCACTGGGCACACTCACACACGATTCACACCTACGAACAATTTGGCAACTCCAATTCACCTCAGCGTGTTTTTGGACTGCGGAGGGAAACCGGAGCAGCCAGAAGACACCCCACGACAACACGGGGAGAACCTACAAACTCCACACACATGGAACCCAAGTGGACCCAAGGTCCCAGAGGCATGAGGTGACAGTGCTAACCACAGCGACGGGAAAGTGCCCAACAACACTGCTCAAAACAACACTGCTCAAAACAACACTGCTCAAAACATTGTGATGCGTATCATCACCCCAAGTACGTGTACATCTTTGGGGCCTGTGATGACCTGATATCCTGCCTGGGATAGGCTCTAGGGGACCTTGACCATAACAAGTGCTTGGAAAATGGATGGATTGTTTGGGTGTTTCCATGTGTGAGTGCTAATTTGAGAGCCTGCTGGCAGGATTACAAACCTCTCTACAAAAATGTTGCATTTACAAATGTCACTGTTTCTTTTTAAGCGGCTTCTCCCACTCAAGGTCCTTACCTCGGAGTGAGCCTTTTCTTCTGTCTGTGAGGAAAAAAAGAAATAATTAAATATATGAAGTATAAAATAGAGCATGTGGTGAGGAACAGTAATAAAAGAGCAATTACGATAAAATAAAGATTAGAACCAAAACTCTGTGTATGCTATATATCTGCAGCCAGACCCTTTATCTGTGAGACGGGGTGATTACCAAATGAAAGCAGCCGTTCACAATGTGATCAGAGGGAGGATAATATACAATGTTATAGCTATCATTTATACGTAATGGAGGTAAAGCTGGAGCATCTAACCTGCTGTTAAAAAGAGCATGAGGAAAAGCAAGGGAAGGAATGGGAGCAGAACAGGGGATAAAAGCAGGAGAAGGAGCAAGAGGATTAGAAGCAAGAGGAGGAGGAGGAGAAGTGGAAGAAGAGAAGAATGAGCAGGAGAAGGAAAGGAGCAGAAGTAGAGTAGCATGAGGAGAAGAAGCAAGAAAAGGAGGAGAAAGCAGGAAGAGGAGAAGTGGGAGAAGGAAAAGAATGAGCAAGAGAAGGAACAGAAGTAGAATAGAAGGAGGATAAAGAGGAGGAGCAGGAGGAGAGGAAGCAAGAGAAGGAGGAGGAGAAGCCACATACTTCAAACAGCGTCCGGGCGAAACGAAATGGAACACGTTGTCAAGAACAATCTATTGCATATTTAAAAGCTTGTTCTACATTCTACGTGACACCATGGTGAGCAGAATGTTTTCACTGCAGCAGGCCCACATACACGGAGCAAATTATCGTATTGCAGCTAGTGCGTGAGTCAGTTCAATAAAGAAGATAACAGCTCTTTAAAATGGAAGTTGCTCTTTTTATTAACATCCGCTATTGGTTTAATGCAAGAAGCGGCACAGACAGGGAAGCCAACAATTTTAACGACACTCATGGTTACTCTCTAAAGAAACATAAATTCCACAGCAATCATTACATTGTTAAGACATTTATAAATACACGAATACACATACTGAATAAATGAATGAATAAATGTTTACTTTTATGTAGCACTTTCAAGATACCCAAAGCGCTTTATAGAACCAGTGGGGAGCCACTAAAACCACCGGCATATTAATTTGCACTATTAAAGATACGAGCAGTGCGGCAGAGAGCAGGCCGGAAACTGCATAATTAGTCCTGTTGACCATCACATTGTGGCATCACATTGTGGCAGCCAATCACAATGACAGGGCTCATACGAGGTCGTGTTAGTGAGATGATGTCAATTCTCATCTGAAAATTTCATCTGAAGTATATGGCCAGCTGAAGAAGTAACAGAAAGCGGAGAAGGCGCATGAGGAGGAGCAGGAGAAGAAGGGAGAGGTGAGGAGGAGGAGTAAGAGGAGAAGCAGGAGGTAAAAAGGAGGAGGAGGTGAATTTGAAGGAGGATGTACAGGAGGAAGAGAAGGAGGGAGAGATGATGTCTCATTTCAGGGGTATGAGTGCGTTCCTCACATATCACTGTATGTCACTCTATCCCAGTGCTGCCTAAAAATGAGAAGGAAAGCGGTCCAGAAAGGAAGCAGAGAATCTGCACAGGCTGCATCTCCAAGGCAGGCCTACATCTCCACAGGCAGGCTTACATCTCCACAGGCAGGCCTACATCTCCAAGGCAGGCCTACATCTCCACAGGCAGGCTTACATCTCCACAGGCAGGCCTACATCTCCAAGGCAGGCCTACATCTCCACAGGCAGGCTTACATCTCCACAGGCAGGCCTACATCTCCAAGGCAGGCCT
>JAODLC010000065.1:26520126-26541209 GCA_026781145.1 Hippopotamyrus pictus | reverse complement strand
AGGCAGGCCTACATCTCCAAGGCAGGCCTACATCTCCACAGGCAGGCCTACATCTCCAAGGCAGGCCTACATCTCCACAGGCAGGCCTACATCTCCAAGGCAGGCCTACATCTCCACAGGCAGGCCTACATCTCCAAGGCAGGCCTACATCTCCATAGGCAGGCAGCAGCGTACGTAGACAACCCTATTTCTCAATGATCTCAGGTTCATGAATTGAAACTGCACTGATCTTCGATACTACGACGAGAACCTCTGCGCGCAGCACCGCCGCCGTCGCCATGGTTACCGGCTAGCTCCGCAAGCGAGAGGTCAGAAGAGACTTACCGCGGAGTACAGGGATGAGGTGCTGGAGACCAGTGACAGGGAAGATCCATGGACTGCGGAGAGGACAGACAGGGGGGTGTTACTCTGATAACACTTATCATGATGACAGGTCTGCCTCTCCGGGCCTCAGCCCCTTAAAGTGGCCCTCACATCCGGCACCTGGGCCATCCGCCTGCTCTTACTGCCAGTTCAGCACCAGGACACAGCAGATATTACTGAGAGGGCGTAAGTGACTGGAGGCCACAAAGTCAAGTGCTGAAACACATGTGATCCATTACAGCCTGCCCTTCCTGTTCTGGTAAAACTGGGTTTTCAGTAACGATGGGAGGCACATACAGGGGCGGGGCCATAGGGGCACTGGCCCCAGCTGAAAGCTGATTGGCCCCCGGGGTTCCTCCTCGCCTGTCAATCGCCAATTCAATACATATCATTGGCTAATGATTAGGCTGTCCCCTGTGTATGAAATATGGCTCCTTTTTTGCCCCCCACATTAAAAAAAATCCTAGAATCACCCCTGTGTGGTGGGTAATGACTCACCGCCTGGATTCCAGGGCCCCCGGAAGCGAAAAGCTGAGCCCGTGTAGGTGGGGAGGTGCCAGGGGCCGGCCTACCTTCCTCCATGCTGTCCCGGAAGGAGCCCGAGCGGCTCATGGCCCGTGGACGCTCCTCCAGGGAGGTGGCGCTGCCCCCCAGCGCGTGGGCCTCCCTGCACAGGTCGAAGGCCGAGTCCTGGGCTGGGATGCTGTTGGATCGGCTCATGCTGGGTCCAGGGAGGGTGAACTTGGTCAGGTTGGTGGGACTCACTGCGGGAGCAGAGCGGGAACAGTCATGTACAGTATAGCTTTTTAACATTTCAGTGGCCAGAGAAATGCAAACGTTTCATAGACCAGAAGATTGCACCCAATATAATATTACATTGTCGACATTGTCAACATCGCCAGCGTCACGGCACAGAGGGATAGGAGATCCCACGCTGCCGGTCGCTATGCAACCATATGTTATGCAACTCACATCGTGTTTGCCACTGCAAGATGTTATTTCTTCCTTTTTACATCACTGATATTTTCATAGCGGCTTGTCTCCGTTGACTCTCTTTTGTGGGTCGGCCACAAAAATCTGCTCGCGTTTTCATTTTGCGTACAATAGCCGGCTCAGAGGTCGCAAAGAAGGCACGGCTTGAAAATAAAAGGTCACCCAAAACCCTCAGCGCTCCGCGGCCCCCAGTGCGAAACTCCAGGGGGGAACCCCGGTTTAAAACCAAGTGGCAGAAAGCCGTACCAAACGCTGACCCGGCACGGCGACGGGAACCTTCTCGTGTCTCAGAGGGAGACCAACGGGGAGCACTTGTGGTGAACTCACAGAGGTTGGAGTAGGTGAACTTGCTCACGGTGGAGGACGCCCCCGGTGGCGACAGAGGAGACTGGCTCCCCGTGTCCTGGAGGCCCCCCGTGGAGTGGGACCGCAGCCACTCCTTGCCCTCCTCGTTGCATGCCTGCCGGGACGAGGGCGGGTGCCTGGTGGTGAAGCGGAATGGAACGTTAATGCTAACGCAGATGGCGGAAGCTCAGCCCTCCTGCACGCGGACGCTGATCTGCCGGTCGCCATGGACACCAGTGAACCCCTGCTCAGCATTCCGCAGCCAGCGCAGGCCCTCATGTTCTGACCCGGCCTTGGCTGCAATTTGTGCCTTTTGAGCAGCAGGTGCGGGCAGAGAAAAAGGGACACTGAACTCAGCTTTCGAATCGGCGGATGGGGGCTAAGAGGCTTCAGCGGTGGAAGCACTTGAGGGGAAATGACCCGGGTCACACACTTCCTTTCATTTTTACTGTTTTTTTCTACTCCGGATACCTTCAGCACATGGGTGTTGCTAGTGATACTTGAACCCTTGACAGAAAATCAGCTAAGAAGGTTAAAAAGCTACAGAGCCAGTGATGGGAACAGAGGAGCCCTCTTGGAGCCCAGATTAAAGGCGTTTGATGGCCCTGACAGGACCAGAGGTCACGCCACAAGAGGGCGCCACCGGGGCTCATGTGCTCACAATGGGGGAAATTAAAAAGGGAACGGGAGAGAGAAACTACGAGGTCACCGTACCTCAGACCCTTCTTGGGCAGCGTGTTCCGGTCCAGAGGCATGCTGTTAGAATATATGACACCAAAATAAAGTTATATTGATCGAAACAACCAGCCAACAAGACAGATGAAACACAGCACATGTGGCATATTTAGTTACTGTTTGGGAATGTTTTATTAAATATTAATTATTAAATAGTGAGTGTATACCATTGTTTCTCAACCCAGTCCTCGGAGACCCGTCTAGGGGTCCTCGAAGACGGGGTTGATAAACACTCGAGCATAGCAACTGAAGTCACTAAAATTTCCAGCCAATCAAAAACTGTACATCAGATCTCATCCCCGACGTATCAATGCATTATGGGTAAACGTGGATCTCCATGACATGGCTCATGTTTGCCACTGCGGGGTGCCAAGGAGAGCTCAGACGGGCTCACTCACCCTTCAGACAGTGTGGACTTGATGCTCCCGGCCCGCATAACCTTGGGCCCCGAAGCGTGGTGGCCGACCAGGTCGATGGACTCGGAGCTGGTGGGCAGGCTCGTCATGCTCTGGTAGCTGAGCGTGTCCTTGCTGCCGGCAGAGGAACTGCTGAGGGCGGCCCAGGGCCGGCCGCCGTGCACCAATGAGAGGCCGGAGGCGGGGCTGGAGGCCGGTGATTGGCTCAGGCCCAGGACGTCGCCGGAGCCCACCAGCTCGGGGGCCCTGCCGTACAGGGGGCTGCTGCCGCCGCTCTGCCCGCCGGCGCTGCCCATGCTGCCTGTCCCCGAGGATGGCGAGTCCAAGCTGACTTGCCGTGCCAGCGTGCCGTGGGGGCTGCCCAACAGGGATGGGCACTTGCCCGAGTCAGGGGTTCCTGGAGAGCTGGCTTTGCTGCTGGCCTTGGCGGCAAACAGCCTGGGAGGAGAGACACCAGCGTCAACGCAGAGCCATGGGCTCTAACCCCATAAACACATTTAATGGTAATGAATGTGCACAGGCATCCTGTCCAGGGTGAACCCCAGCTTTCTGCTCCACTCTGCCTGGGACAGGTTCCAGACCCCTGAGCAGCACACATGGTCGGAAGATGGATGGATTTAAAGATGCTGTGCCACAACAAACCTAACCTAGACCAATTTAAAAAAAACTGCAAGCACTGCAACCTGATAAGGTCACACATCTCTGATATAAAGGAACAATTATCTCCATCCTGAAGCAAAAAAGCCTGAAAAAATGCTCCCCTCCCTGTCCTCTTCACTGAATTAGGTGGCCAGAACTGAGAGAAGAATTACTGTACCTGTCATTTTACATAGCGATTGTCTCACGCGATGCTCTTACTGCATACAGTGACATCTATTTGCCACAGGGTGGCACTGTTATCTCGGCACAGGAAAGCAGTGCTTCTGACCAGCTAACATGCGCCTTCTTTACTCCATTACTTTTAATGCAGACAAATAAATGTATTCAGGCTGCTGACGGCTTGACTGAGCATCATGTCTGACGGCCTTATTAGCAGCATACAATTCTGCTCACTTCAATTCCATTACAATTAGCCTGTCTTAAAGAGACAGTAACCAAAATAAAACCTACATCAACATAGAGCTTGTTTTGTTCTTGCCTACTAAAGAGTAGAACCTGTGGAATCCGGTACAGACCTGCGGAAGGTGGGGGAAGCAATGTCAGGGTATTTGGAGCCTGGCTGGCGGAGGCCGGATTGGCCTGTGGAGGTGGGGCTGGACTTGGGCGACAGGCATGGGGTCTCAGGATCAGACACAGCCACTTTCTCCTTGTCTGTCTGGTTGATGGTGACGGGACTGGAGCGGCCAGATCCCACCTTCCCTCCCTCCCGCCGTTTGCCCGTGCCAGCTGACTTGCCACCCGGCCCAGGGCGACCCACAACAGTGCTGGTGGACGACTTGGCTGGACGGGGAAGAGAGCAGAACTGGGACGGCCCCCTGGTCGTGCCGACACCCAGGAGCTCACTGTCGTCCGGTGGCTGCGACTCGTCCAGGCTGGTCTTGCGGACACCACCACCTGTCCCGTTGCCCTTCCCGAGGGTTGAAGACTTGGGCAGCTTGCCCAGAGTGGCCGAACTCCCGGCGAGCATGGCCCCGCCGGCAGTGACCAGTGTCCCAGGGGTTCCGGCCTTCTTGAACCCGAAGGAGCCACCGGCAGGGGGGCGGGCAAGACTCGTGGGGGGCTTCTTCCCCTCATCACCGCTGCTCTTCCCCGCATCAGAGGGCGAGCGCTGGATGCTGGTGTTCTTGGGTGCAGCCTTGCCCTTCTCTGAGGCTTTTGCATCATCAGTCTTACCT
The DNA here is from genome assembly GCA_026781145.1 of Hippopotamyrus pictus. NCBI lineage: Eukaryota > Metazoa > Chordata > Actinopteri > Osteoglossiformes > Mormyridae > Hippopotamyrus > Hippopotamyrus pictus. The sequence continues at coordinate 26,536,522 of JAODLC010000065.1, read as the reverse complement.
GTTGGGTTAATCATCCAGATTGAGGTCATCAGGAGCTCAGCAAAATAATTCTGCAGTTAACGAGGTGGGGAGCACTTGACTGATCCATCACTGGCAAATGCATCAGGGATATCTGTGCTGGCATAGGACAACTCCACAAAGAGAATAAGGGTCAGGTTTACGGAAGCTTCCTCATCACTGGGATAAAATATCCCCCAAAGGCCAATCTGTCTACTCAGGGACACACCAAATCTCCACATACAGCACAGTAACAGCATTCAACACCCTCCAAAGGCACTTTGAACACCTTCCCAAAAACAATATGACCAACAAATCACCAACATGCATCACTTCAAAGAATTAACAAACTTCCAGAAAAAGCCTGTCCTATAATTCGTTTCAGCGCCAACAGCAGCAGAACAGAGGAGACAAGGCGTACCGATGCTTTTGAAGGTCCCGGTGGTGCCTTTAGTCCTGGGGGGCGTGATGCCCACCTGTGCAGTCATGCCCCTCCTCCAGGAGCCCGTCTGGGACAAGGGTAGTCCCATCTTTTGCCCTGCACGCTCCACATCCTCATGCTTCCACTTGGAGGCGGGGTCTGTGGCTGCCGATAGCTCCTCCTCCGCTGCCTTCAGCTCCTCCCCCACAGGCCAGCCACCTCCCCCTCCACCTCCACTGCAGTTGACCTCTGCAGCCATGTGCTTGGATTTGCCCACCTCAGATGACACATGCATTTTTATTACTGTGTTTGCAAACACTTTTCAAAGATTTGAAATTTTTAAGTCATTTTCCTCAAATTTTCCCTCAACTAAGTCTATTAACTAACTAGCAAAATCTTTAGACAAATCCCGAGGCATCTCAGAATAGCGCATATCATAAATGCACTCAAACAGCTTCATAGCCTCTCTGTCCAGCCGCGGCTCAAGCACAAGGAACAGTGCCCCCTGCTGGAGGTCCTCCTAGCACCTCTGGAGTCCCAGTCAAACCGCGTTACGAAGCTCGGTGGCCGATGTGCCCTTTCAAGCTTGCCTTCCGCCCGCTCGTTTATGGGGAAGGAAAAATACATCGTTTCACTGTGACTTTATCATGGTATTTAAAGGGCACATATTCTCAGCGGAGGCCCAGATGGAGCGATTGGCAGTAATTTAGACAACGCCCAGAAGGGGGGGCAGGTATGCAGATTCCTTCACTTTTTTCATCAGAGAAGGTGGTCTTCACCATCAGTAATGAGCGAGAACTGATTGGTGAGCACGCCGGGTATGAGAAGCTCAGCCAACAAAGTTCAGATCCATCTGCGGGCAGAGCCCCACTCTTTGAAAATGACAGCCTCATTTTCCATCTGTCAGGACCAAATAGGGTCATTTTTTTCCCCACCAGCCTCTGATGGTCCAATTTCTTTTTCCACGTACCTCGAGAAATCAATTTTAATATTGCACAGTTCTTAAGAGTACTTCTCTGACTTTTTCTAGCCATCTGGGTAAATGGATACCAACAGTATTACGGCATGGTGATTACACTGACCGTACACCTTTGCTCACAGAAAGCGATTCGCTCCAGGACACATGCAAACACATGGACACACATGTGCATGCAAACCCAGAAGAGGTTTACCTGGGGCTCCTTGTTCTTGCGGGGAGAGGCGGTGATGTCAGCGTAGGAAGAAGTATTTGGATCATCCGTGCTGATGTTGTCCAGCGTGTCGCTGAGTCCGCTGCTGACTGAGCTACTGTCGTCCCAACTGAACGGGGGGAGGGAGAGAAAGAAAGAAAGAGAGAGACAGACGGATAGTGAAATGGAGATCTCATAGCTGGACCGGGGGAAAGCAACTCACTAATCAATATGGGAGGATGACATCCTTCATTGGAGAAGACCATGATCCCTGGGGATGCAAGTCTGCCTCAGAAGACCATGATTTTCAGAGATGAAGGTTGACAGATACCCCCAGAGATCCTGGTCTGTCTGAGGACAGCAAGACACCTGGCGATTCAAGTCTATATAAGAAGACCAAGGCCCAGTAGATCCAGGTCTGACTGAGGAGACCAAAACTCTCATAGATCCTGGTCTGTCTGTGGACACCACAATCCCTGGAGATACAGACCTGCCTCATTCTCACATCACCCAAGCATGTGCACATCCTGCCTAGAAGCTGGACGTGCTGGAAAGGTGTACAGCTCCATTCACCGCCTCTCCCTCAGTGACCTATCATCCGAGTCCTACGCTGAGGTAGATTGTCCCTTCAGACCTTCCTCATGCCATACTGACCGGTGGCTACCTAAGAGGGTCACTCACAGGATTCCACCCTCGTAACTCAGCACTCGGACAGCGGTAACAATCCTGATCAGTCAGCTGCACTTACCTGCTGAAAGGGACATTCTATGGCCGCGTGTACAGAATTTGCTGCAGATAAGTGACTGCCACAGGAGTGCACTCACACACACGTACGTACACGTCATTCACTTACTCACGCCTAATAGACCGCGATTCAGAGGAGGAGCTTGTCCACTCATCTGGGAATGAGAAGCCTGCCTGGCATTCCCCAAACCTCAAACCATCCCCCGGACCCTGAGTAGGTCTCACAATGCAGCTTCCTCACTTCTCGAGACCCGCGAGCAGCGGTTCGATAAAGCCTGACAGCGACAGCCTGACTCTGCAGCTCCAGGTCTCACGAGGTCCCACAGACGCTGAAGAAATCATTCCAACGTTGCAGTTGAAAAAGCTAAATTTATAAGACATACATTTTTGACATAATATATTTGTCTTATAGTACAAATCTTTGTACTCCATACCCAAGTGACACCCATTAGAATGTCCCATAGTTCACAGATCCAGTATCGGCAAACCTCCATATCCTCATCACCTCCTCCGTTATGTCATCCCAAAACCATGTGGGGGCGGCAGACGCCAGCCGGACCACAAGTGATTTCAATCCCCAGGGGAGCCCAACGCCCAAGAGAGTCTGCATGGACGTCCGAGCTCCTTAAGCAAAGTGTGAAAACTCGTGACTGCTGGAATGAACAGGCACGGTCTGGGACAGCCAAAGCAGAACTGACAGCGATGCAGGCGTAGCTGCCGAGGACCCCTGTGATTCATCAGAACCGACAGACCCGCGATACGTGTTTTTCCTGCCCATATACTCTTTCATTTCAACTCAAAGCTGCAACATCAACAGAAGCGATTTCGTATCCCATGGAACACCCCGTCCTCCTGCCAAACAGCTGTGGCATCAGACGAATTCTCTCCTTTAAAATATAACTCTGTAAAATAACTAAATCCCATTCCCAAAATATAACTTCATCTCAGCTAAGGCAGGGAACTCGAGCCATGGCAGAAGTTATGGGATGGATGTGACTCTCTGATGCCCTCCTCTTGCGTCTTTGTACTGATAAGCCAGATCTCAATCTGACAGAAGAAGAGTGAATTCTGGGAAAACTGACATTCAAACTCTGTTGTTGCAAAAGTCCCACTGGTACTGCTGAATCTACCATCTGCTCATCATTCTTGTCATAAACTACGCCACCACAAAGATGTAGGACGTGGCAAGACATGTCCTTTGGAAATGAAGTGCTGAATAGCTAAAACTCTGCAATTAATATTTATGTGGCCAGTAAGCGGCTGACAAAAGTCCGCAGCTTCCACGCAATCCAGAAAATTGAGAACCTTAAAACCAGTTCCTGTGTCATTTTCATCTCAGGCACGGCTAAGGGTTCTCCACTAGGGAACTGATAGGACACAGACCTGGGGTTTCCATGGTAACTGCATCCGTCCGTCAGGTCACTGTGACAATCCGCCTGTGTGTCTCCTTCTAAAACCACACTCACCTGAATCATGGCAAACGGCTTAAAAGTCCCCAAATGCGCATCGGGGCCAGGCCCCCCCTCATGACAGATCTCCCCGGAGACGAGTCCCCTGGAGTAAAAGCGTGGGTGTGTTGTCGGGGGGGGGGACAAGCTGTCGCAGTACAGGGTTACAGAAAGGGAGGCCCAGAGAAACTCCCCAACACTGAGGAGCCATACCAAACCGGGCGTCAGCCACATGGCTTAGGGCTGCCAAGGCCGCCAGATTTCCTGGTACCCAAAGGACGTCCCAAACATCAGCTTTGACGCTCTCAGCTGCCAAATCGAATCAATTAGCGCATTTGATTTAATCGAGTGCTGAAACACCGCCAGCTTTGTGGCCGACGGGGGGGGGGGGGGATGACGGTTTGCTGATGGTGGGTCAATGGGACAGATTTTTTTGTTTTTCAGATGCAGTCAGAATGCATAAATGTCAGACTTTGTAAAAATAATAATAATTTTAAAAAGCGCATGGCTTGAAATTATGAAATGTATTTTTGGAAAATCAACCAACTCGCCAAAAGCGTTCCTCAACCTGGCAGAATACACCCCTATGTTTGGATTGTCGTGGGTGGGGTGAGGTCACATTCATTTATTTGGGCCTAATTATTAGTGATATGAACTAGATTCAGAGCCAGACCTCAGCAGCCGCTCTAAACAGGGCCGGACGCCTCTCAGCATTCCCAGGGCGATTCCTTGTGTTCAAGACACAAAGCGTCTCTTTTTTTCTTTCTTGCCGTTCGGTAAAGCCATGTCCAAGATAAGGCCCCCCATCCTCTCTACCTGCCCCCCGACGTAGAAGATTCGCACAGGGGTGGGGTGGGGGGGGTGGATGGTTATTCCAGGCTCTGCACCAATGAGGAACCTGAGGAGCAGATGGTGGCTTCGCATGAGAACTCGCCCCTCCACGTCGGTGGGTCCTCTCAGAACACAGCACCGCCCCGCCTTGCCGGGCCGGAGATCCACTCCCCGCCGACTCGGCCGCCTTCCGGACCCAGTGCCACCGAGCAGAGCTGGGGGCGGTGCAGTGGCTTTCGGGGGTGTGACTGATGAACGTCACTGACATCCGGTCGCTGTAATGACAGCTGATGATTCTTCTGCGGGGTGATCGAGGCACAGAGCCCTCCCGGCTGACTACATGCATTTACCCAGCATGCCGCTGTGCGAAAATAGGACACGTCGAGCTTAGAAAGGCCCGTAACTTTGGACTGTCACTTATTGTCCTTGTTGCTCCTCACGCCGGCATATCCAATTAAATTCAATCTAACGTCAACAAATGGGCCCCCGCCCACGATGCTGACAGACTCCCTCACTCACCAGTCAGCAGGAGTAGCCAGCCCCCCTGTTTTTAATCAGCTGTTTTTATTTTTAACAGATACAAAAAAACACAATTGCGCAGTGTAGCCCCTCCCCCCCCGCAAGTCCTCCTCAACAAGGGAGCCGGGGCTCTCGTCCAATCAAAGGCAGAATTAATATTCAGTGCGAGTTGCAGGCCTCTGCAGGCCCGTCCTGGCCGCATACCTCTTTAGGTGTGCTGTTTAAGTGTCGCAGTTATTCTTCCCAGCTACAGTGAGCAGGAAACCGGCAGCATTTGAAATGATGTGACGATTACAATTACTGCGTAGAGATAAGGCATAAAAACATTACTTTTGGCATTATTTATATGCAGTGTGTGGATCAGCAGACTGGGATCCTGTGTCTTTAATCGGAAGGTTGACGGTCTGCATCCCAAGATCAGGAGAGTGATTTTATTGTTGAGCCACTGAAAGGCCCTTAACCCTCAATTTCTCTGGGTTGGAGGTTTGACTGCTGCCCCCAGAGAAGTGTTTCTCCATGGTCCTGCAGTCTAAAAGCATGGGACTGGGTAAACTGGGAATCCTTGCATGATGTCCCCTGTCTTGTGCTTTACACTTTCTGAGAGTGTACTGGATGGATGGATGCATGGAGTTACACTGGAGTTACAGCATATTTCCTGATGATAATTTGACATCATCGTCCTGCTGATCACGTTCTCTATGTAAATATGAGCTAATTACCAGCTATCTGTCTGTGAAACATCCTGGCTCGTTAGGAAAAGCCTGTTTATCGCTTTCAATTAGCAATTGCAGGGACCTGCAAAATAAAATGACCACTGCGGAATCATTCCATCAAAGTCGATCATTGCCAAGTCACGTCCTCACTATGTTACAGTACGAGTAAGTACTCTGCACATTCTCCCGACAGAGAGCTGTGGTAAAAGGTAATGCACGAGCGTGGACGAATCACAGTCCTCGCATAGAAAATGCATGTTGATCTCCTGCGATTGTGGCCATTTTGCAGGCCCACCCAAGACGGGCGGCTGATTGAAAACGGGGGCGGCTCTTAAGGAAACTGCATCAAAGACAACGCAGAGAACCACCGTCAAACAGTGAGCTCCGGCAGGCCGAGTCTTCGGCAAATGCCTGATGGAAAATTTAGCGCACAAAACTACCATCTATTGTTCTATTGTTTTCTTTTGCAAATACAGTCTTAAGGTCGATCGTCGTGCAGACTGACAGGAGCTCAGCGGCGGAAGGAAATGGCAAGATTTATACGAGAAGGACCGAAATCCACCTGTGGAGAGAGTCCCTGCGGCATTTTCCTGACAGCAGTCAACAGCTGGCCACCACCAGGGCGAAAATTTAATTACCATGCATCTCAACCTGCCAGTAACCTAATGGGAGTGACAGAGCAGCAGGTTAGGGGTGACGTGACCTTGTAAACCCAACAGAGCCTGACCGTGAACATCAGTCACTGGCGCGTCAGGGTCGAAGAGGAGCAGAACGGAGATGAAGGCTCGGTGACGTGGCAGCCCCAGCGTCCATCACACGGCCGCCTGAGAAGATACTTCTGGCACAAAGTGTCCAAGGAGTGCAGGCTAACATATCCCTCCAAAACGCTACTCCATAGCACACTGCCTCAAACCATCAAAAGCAGGCATCAGGATGTAAAACTCTGTACTCTTCGAAGACACACACATTCAGGCTTAGAATTCACTGTCTCCAAGTGGGTCGGTTCAGAATAGCAATCTTGGATGCGCCCCCACATCGTGGAAGCTTCTAGAAGACTGGGAAGTTTGAAAGGCATCTCGACATAAACCCCAAGGGTGAAGGAGACTCCCATCTGTGGATATTACATCATGCGGAGAAAAGAAATTTCAATATCCTGCCGGCATTGGTCGTTAGAAGCCACAGCTGCAAGCAAGTCTTGGTAAAAAACAAATTGGTTGAAAATCCCATAGCCCAAATGCAAATAATAATGACAAAAAAAGGTTAGAAATCATGTTGAAAACAAACGAAATAAGTTTGTTTGAATTATGTAAAAAGTACAAGAATTCCAATATAAATTTATAAGTTTTCACATGACTTTACTTCAAAGTACAGTGAGGCAATAATTTCAGGTGCAAGTGGTAGCATAAAATCCTCTAACAGCTTCTACCAAAAAATACAGCCTGACCAAATCAAAAGCCCTTTCATAAAATGTGAGAAAAAAATTTATCCTGAATTGAAATATTCCTCAGTGTATTTAGTCTTTAAAGTATGGCAGAATATATTAGCCAGATTCAAAGGGATGGCTTTGAAAGTAACAGCAAAGAATTTAAGTCTGCTTTGCTTTGGATCTGATAAGCACAGGAATGTTGTCTGGTCTTATTTAACTCTCAGAGACAGGGAGCTCCATTTCTGTCTTCATCCAGCTGATGTGGGTGAGCCGTGACAGTGACAGCGAGGTGACACCAACAGACCGTCCTGCTGGAACATCTCAGATGAGTAATCTCGAAGGAACAGGCTTGCGGGGACGCCGATGTTGAGCCGCACGGAGGACGGAAAAAGATGGCGGACTATTTGCGGCTGAATTTCTGTGCTGCCACGCCCTGCCCACCTGTGCACCATCAGGGAGCGTCAACACCACGTGATGAGCCGCCGTATGAGCTGGTGGGCAGCCCACCCCCCTCCAACCGCTCCTTGCTGAAAAATCTGAGCCTGACTCAGAGTGGTGAGGTGACTCAGCAAAGCTCTAGGCGATTAGAGCACGTAGGAGTCGTTGTCACACCTCCCTCAGAGTGGGCAGAACAGGCCTTGGGCCAAATGCGACATCTCACTCAGATAGAGAGGTTAGGGAACAGGAAAGGGCTCGGGGACACTCACAGTGTCACTTCAGGCCATGCAGGCTACTGTCACTGTCATAATCTTTACTGCCATATGACTAAGGTTGGTGAAAACGTTTATTGGCACAGCTAGACAACAACATAATGCAGAAATAGAATAAACACAAGACGTAAGATATAGAAAACAGATGAGTAAATAAATGCAAGGCTCATGGGAGTCTTAAAAATGTTCTGAGGGCAGAACAAAAAAATGATTGGTTCAGAGAGACAACCAATCAGATTGTAGATGAGGTGGGTCCATGCAACTAGAGGAGGTGGAACCAACTAATCAGATGTCTTGGTCCCGCCTCCTCTAGTTGCTTGGACCCGTTCTGCCCTCAGAACAATTCTGTGTAAGTAAAACTCCCAGGAGCTGACTGCAAGGAATATAATAAATGCAGCAGGCTGTACATATGAGAGTCGTGCATTGTATAAAACACACAAAACTCATTAACACAAGTACTAAGTCTTGATATTGCTCAATGGAGTGAGTACAGATCACCAGCCAGATCTCTGAGTAGAGGCTCGTTGATACGCCCTGACAGTCTGTCCCTCGATCAGAGAGGATACGCCACAGAGGGCTTTTAATTACAGGGCGTGACACCCGGATCTCTCAATGCACATACGAAAGAGTCCCCACAGAGTCTGAAACTTCATCAAAGCATCAATAGAAATGATTTAATGAGACGTTCATCCGGTCACCACGTTCATATCCGATTCGGATTAGACTGCGCTAATTACACTGGGTGACAGTGGCCGTGAAGTGATGGGAAGGGGAGATCCATAATGGCGTATAAATACGGATTTCCCTTCCCTTGGATCCCCGGGAACAATCACCATCGGCTAGCATCTGGATTCTGCGTCTCGCCCTCCACGCCCCCGCAAATACCGCAAATGCTGCAAAAACCCCAAGGCGCGATGCACCTTGATGCAGGCTGCCTTGGTCCTGCACGCATGGGCAGCCTTATAAGGAGATCGGAAGACGGCAAAGCCGAAGGGGGGAGGGTGAACTCAGCCTTGTCCATGACTTGGCACGCGAGCGGCAACGTGCCTTCCCAGGCTCCGGATCCGCTTCCCGCCGGCTCCAGCAGCACGCGGAGCGACAAGCCAGTAGAGCCGTCCCACTGCAGACACCACCTACCCATAACCAGCTCCCTAAATACTGATCTGCGGAAGATCCACTACTTTGAGGCTAATATGTGCTCCCGGGAGTTAACGCTGCACAAGCTGCAACACAAACATTAGCTGCGAATGAGACGTCGTGCCGTAAATCCGAGCCTCAGCCCAGACCTGCCGCGGCCTCAGCCCCTTCCAGGCGGAGCTTAGCACAGCTGCACAGAGTCGTCCGGCAAGCAGGAAGCCCCTGGGAAGCACGGGCAGGATACAGCCCCGCGCCAGACACCTGTTTCTTGACCTTATGTTGCCCCTGACGCACTTCAAACCGTCTGGGGGCGAGGGGGACAGTACATCGGAAAGCTTCAAACGGGGCGGATCGTCGGTTACTGCGGCCGTGTTTCTGGATCCTGCCGATCCGCTACGCCGCATGGAGGCACAGGACCTAATGCCGCAAATTAACATCGCCGCATCCCAGTCCTGCCATATGGTCCCGCTCTCTCTCCTTGTCCTCCGTGACACCTCCTCCAAATTTAGCACCAAGGTGTCGGTGATTCTAAGGGATCGTTATCGGGCCGCGGCCCAGCAAGCCGGGTGGCGAACCCTCGAAACGATAACGACCCTCAGAGGAGTCGTTTGTGAAACCCCCTCCTCCCCCGGCCAACTACATCGCCACCCGTCAAGCCAACTCCCTGGCGACCAAACGAAAAAATGGAGGAAGTGCATTATCCTTGCCCATTTGGACCGGGGGAGTGAAGAACACAGGCCCACCTTGCCGCCCACCAGCAGCGCAGTGACAGGGGCGGCCGCTAATGAATGAGCTTGGCTCAGCCATGCTTTCTGGCCAGGCGGAACATTCTGGAATGTGTTATCTGCTGGGATGCTGTTTATCCTTAATCAATACCCTTTCATCGAGCGCTGATGCTTCTCTCTTCAGTCTCGGGTCCAGACTACATCGGAGCAGGCCCGATGATTATTAAAAACCCATCACAATGTTCACAGCTCCGCAGCGGAGGAAATCCGTCACGAAAAATGCCCATTTTTTGCTGCGCACTAGAGCGTGAAACTCTGTTCCTGCTCTAGTGACTGCGCTTAGAACACAGGGAAGGAAAGCCTGGATTTAAAGAAGAAGGGCACAGGAGAATGCTGTTATTTTTAAAGATAAGTCCAAAGAAGGAGAGAGGGAATTTTCCAGGAGGGGCAAGTTTTGAGAAATGGGAGAGGATTGGCTAAACAAACTCAGCCGAGCCGATTAAACCTGATCCAGGCTTGTTAAGTAAAACGATTCCTCCCACGTCTGGGCAAAGGTGCCTCATCCAGTCTGACTGGGGAAGACCCAGAGCTCGCAGGTCGGTCCAGATCCTCATCATCATGGCCCTAAACACCCTCTGGGAAATAGCCCCCCCCCCCCTCTCCAGCTGTCCTAGGAAGGTGTAATTAGCATGGTAGCACTCCCCCCACCATAAGCATGACAGCTTTTAGCACTGACAGTGTTTACCTTTCCGTTCCAGTATGGATTTCAGTATTGCAAAAACAGCTAATACTGGGTATACTGAGTAACACCCAGCGCATTAAAAAGCCGTAACGTCAGGAATAGCTGAAGGTAAAAATAGATGAGGCCAACCAAGTGGACGGTCTCCCTCACCGCAATGAAGGACACAGGGTCGGCCCAACCCTTCCCGGGGCCCTAAGCAGAATGTGATGAGCCTCATATCTCATCTCCCCACCCATTCTGACAGGCTAATCAGATGGGGGGGGCCCCCTGGTGGCTGCTGAGACCTAAAGCAACCGCTTCGCTTAAGTCCTGGACCAGCCCTGAATGGAGAGGCCATTGAAAAGCCTGAAGGCATCAGATGGAAGACAGAACATTCCAGAATGCCGCCTTTATGGTCCTTCAGAGTTAAACATGATGATGATGATGATGTTGATGATGAAAAAGTTCTCTCAACTGAAAATTCAAATTTGCTGATCATAACTGCAGGGAAAATAATGTCAGCAGATCTAGTATAAATATAATAGGTCTACAGTAGAACCTGTGTGTTCTGGAATCTGGGATTATCTGCTGTACTCATTTATCAGATAGAGGCTGAGGCTGCCGTCTCCTTAAAGCTCCCCATACTCTCCACTTGGAGGCTGCCTGCATCACCAGACTGACGAAGCACTCAAGGTGGAGATGCTGATCTCTACTGAGGGACATAAACACCCAGGGGCAGGTGTCAGGGAGGCGTCCACTGCAGCCTCCATCACCCTCATCGCAACTCCAGAAACCAGCAGCTGCGTCGCCAAGATGAACGGTCAGGTGACAGGAGTGGGTGTGTCTCCGGGGTGGGGGGGGGCAAGGCACCGGCGTGTGACGACGTGGGGTCTAATAAAGATGGAGGCGGACGGGCTGAAATGCTGGAGCTCAGCAGATGTCAGCATGATGCCAACCTGCTGCCCAGGCGGGCACGTCAAACCCCATCTCATTGACACCCCAATCTATCTGACCAGCAGCAAACTGCAACTCAGAAGAAAAAAAACCTATAATGTTTGAAAAACTTTAGGATAGAAAACAGGAATAGGACACCCAGGTCTCAATCATCACAATGATGAACGTGCTGTGAACGTACCAGACAGAACGTTCTGGAAGAACGCCACCAGAGGGGTGTTTCTCAAAGCAGGGTTTCTCAGTTAGCTGCGTTAACTTAAACTAGAAGTCATGATGGTCCAACAAGAGTTTAAGTAAGGAGTATTCCTATTGGACAATCGTCATGATGGCTAGCTTAAGTTAAACCAGCTAAGAAATCTTGCTTTGTGAAACACCCACCAGCAGTCTACATTGACTTGACTCTACCTAATAATAATCATAATACTATCAAAGCCAGCTGGTCTGCGGTGTGACTGTGTGTATACTTGTATGTACACATATAGAACAGGGAGCCAAAAGATGACAGCTGATCACAGCATGTAGTGAGGCATCTGTTTCCTGCACACTCCTTGTTCTGTAACTATTGCACCAGCTCAGCTTTAGCCGAATGGACATCATCGGCTCTCCCCGACTCGCTAAACTACGAAGCGAGCCCAATTAGGAGAGGCTAACTAGCAGCCAGACGGATGGAGATGAGTAGATGCCTCAGGAGCTTTCTGCCGTGGGCTCCAAGCTCCATCCAATGACTGGATGCGCCTCAGCTTTCGAGCGGCTTTCGAGCAAGTGACACACCCATCACCACCTGGGAGCGTCTGTTTGCAGGTTAACTGCGTGAACGCCTCTCCTCCGTGGCTGGGAACCCGTTAAGGAGTCGTGGGCTCGCTCTGACAGGGTATCTCATTCGCTGTCCAATCTCCGCTCGCTCCAGGCAGCTTTGAATGCTTCCAGCACCGTTCCTGCGGCTACCTGGCAGAACCAGGTTCCCAGGCAACTCAAGCCGATTTCCAAACAGAACCCCAGGAAGTCTCTGTTTATACAATTCAGTCCCCGAACCGCTGCTGTTTACTGAAATCTCATCGAAGATAGGATGTCTTCTTTCAATACGGTACTGTAAAGCCCCTATGGCAGATTAACAATGTGATTGTGGTGCTTGATCTGCTTCCATGCTGTTACTAAATCTATCCCAGGACGGATTTATTTATTAGTACAGTATGCTACCATATAAACCTTCATAAATCCTTTATATGCTATATCAGGCCCTCCGGTCCTCTTCATAAATTCGGATATTATTCCCTCCTGTGACCTCAGCTGTAACACATTTTAACAGAGCCTGACCTTCTGTGGCAAGTGTTCCATGGATCTCTCTTAAAAAGGACACACCACCAGGTCTGACTTCAGGAACCTGGAGACAACCTCTGCGCTCCATAACCCAGCTCACAGACATCCAGATGAACATATTCTGCGGTGGCGTAAGTGACCGTGGGACACCCTTGGCAGTTTGGCAAAGAGAACCACAGGAAACGTGGGGAGTCCGGAATGTGCCAGAGTTTTATTTCGGGATCGGGAAGGAAGTCGGGACGAGAAGAAGACAACAAAAAGCCTCCTAAATGCAAAGATAAAGCCGTAATATCCCAGCACAGACATAACAAAGGGACAGTCTGGGGGGCAACCTGCCAAACAAAACACGTGAACGAAACGGACACTGGAAGGCTGGGCAGGAGATACGAGTCAGCTAAAAACCCCGGCGGCTACTCGACAGCAGGAAGCGCTCAGAGAGGACGTCACTCTGCTCTGCTTGGGTGACTCACAAATCGATCGCTTCCTACCAGCATTTCATGACGTTCAGTGATCTCCCGGCTCCGAGCTTACAGCGTAGCAAAAGAAAGGCCACGTTGCTTAGTAAAATATCTCAGTTTTGCCTCCACAGAATCACATTTTCAGCTTGAGAGAGCGTCTTTGAATAGTGGCGAGATCCTGTCAAGACTGTATCATTCCTACCCCACATATCCAAGCTCCAACTTAAATTAGACCTCCGCTTGCCTTCCTCTACAGAAATATTCCCTTAACCTCTCTGCAAGGCCCACCAGGGTACAGATGACAGTCCTTTCTAACTTAGACGAGGATGATGTCATCTGTGGAAACGCTTTCTCATAGCTTAGACGCCCTCTACCAGTCAGCCGTGGGGCTTCTCAGCAACTCTGAGGTGCACGTCACCACGCTCTGCGTTTCTCCAAGAAATCTCCGTCATCACACACCAGAGACAAACTTCAGATTCTTTTCATCCACGATTCCTTATTAGGTCCAACAGCATCATGTCTTATAAACTCCCCTCGTTCAGCCACACAATAAATATTCGGCTAAAAATGCCACAAGTATCTACATCGTTGGATTTCCCATTGGAGTTTGCCGCAGCCAGAAACCAGAAACAGGCACCCAGAGGCACCCTTACCTGTCCGGGTCCACCTGCGTGCCAGCGAGCCCCTTCTGCACGGTGTCACGGATGCTGCCGGTATCTGGCGTACGGCTCACACCCCGGGAGTAGAGGTTCAGGCCCCCGTCCGTCAGATACCTGCAGATGGGGGATCTATTGAAGTTGTGTAGGAGGGGGGAGGGTGACGGAACAGCCAGCTTTCTGTCAGCTCCGTAAATCCGCCCGGAATCCTCCGATAGCAGCCAGGACTGAAATCCTGCAGCACCAAGACCGGGAAAGTGCAGAGCTGGGGAAATTCACGGCTAATTATGGGGGTAACAGATCGTTACGCCTCCATTTATTTGAGAATTAGAGTTTAGTTATTTATTATACACTTAATAAGGGGGACGTAGGACTCATCTAACTTAGAGCAGAGGACCGTGACTAGTGATGAGTAGAATAGAATAGAATAGAATAGAATAGAATAGAATAGAATAAATCAATATTGTCCAGATAAAGCTGGACATTTGCCTTTTGGTCTCGCAGTTCAGAACATATGTGTAAAATAAAATTTACAAACATACAGATAAAAAAAGGTAAAACGTGAACAATCAGAGTCTTAAAGTAATGTCACATGATTGCAATATGCTCCTAAGATTAATTGCCTGAGGACAGAATGATGTTTTAAAATATATTTCTCTATTTGCTAGTACTATTCTTCTATCTGAAGGGACTAACTGAAACTCAGGATAGAGAGAATGTGTTCTAAGCCGTAATTATTGGCATATTATTGCCAGTTATTGCCATTGGAATGTTTATTGACCGTAATAGAACAAAATATATATCAGAATCAAAATTTCATTGTTAAAGTAAAGGACAATATGTGCCACTGGTGCTGTAAGCGGTTACTGGTGCCACTGGTGTTTACGTCTCTCTTACCCGCTGCCGACATCCTCCGGCCTGCCGTTCTTCGTCAGGATGTCCCCGTCACTCGTGTACCCCCCCACGTCAGTCTCCGCACCGCCCTCGGCCACCCCCTCCACCCCCCCCTTCTCCGCCATCTCCGCGGCCCGCGTCCCCGTCGGCCCCCGCCGCAGGGGCCCAGCGTACACGAATCGCCCGGGGTCCGTGGGACCGTAGCGGCTGGCGCCGGCTGAGCGGGGAGACGGGTAGCCGGTTGGCAGAGAGGGGGCGTCGCCGGCCTGCAGGCGGGGGCTCGGGGATTGGTTCAGGCGCCAGGACATGGGGGAGGAGCGGCTGGTCAGGGCGGGGAGGCCACGCCCATTGACTTCCGTGGTCACTGTGGCATCGAAGGTGGTCTCCAGGGTGCTGAGAGAGGAGAGCAGTCAAGGAAAGGCATTAGCAAAGTTCTGAGCAGCTCCGCTCTGCATTTCCGCGTGGCCGCGGGGGATCTGATACAGGGAGATCGATAGCTTTAGCGTTAGCCCCCCATACTGCTGACACTGTGCTGTCCCCTCGTGCCAAACCGAGAGCAGAGCTGCAGCACCGTCACCCCACAGACGGGTCAGGGCCAAAGCCGCCGACTTTCTGAAGCTTGGTTCTGCAGATACTCCTGATGAGATCAAGGCTCCGTATAACTCATATCTACTAAATAAATAAGCTAGGACCATCATCAGCCTATTACAGTCTGAAAAGAGCTGGACAGGTGAGTGGATAAACTGTAGCCATTCATTGTGTGTACTGTCAGTGTGTGTGAAAGTGGGTGTGTACTGTCAGTGTGTGTGTACTGTCAATGTGTGTGACAGTGTGTGTGTACTGTCAATGTGTGTGACAGTGGGTGTGTACTGTCAGTGTGTGTGACAGTGGGTGTGTACTGTCAGTGTGTGTGACAGTGTGTGTGTACTGTCAGTGTGTGTGACAGTGTGTGTGTATTGTCAGTGTGTGTGACAGTGTGTGTGTACTGTCAGTGTGTGTGACAGTGGGTGTGTACTGTCAATGTGTGTGACAGTGGGTGTGTACTGTCAGTGTGTGTGACAGTGTGTGTGTACTGTCAGTGTGTGTGACAGTGGGTGTGTACTGTCAGTGTGTGTGACCATGTGTGTGTGACAGTGTGTGTGTACTGTCAATGTGTGTGATAGTGGGTATGTACTGTCAGTGTGTGTGACAGTGGGTGTGTACTGCCTCTCTCCAGGCAGCCACACCCAGAAAAGTGGGAACCCAGGAACAAGCACGCACACACATACACACACAGACACACAGACACACACAGACACACACACACACACACCGACCTCCTGATATAAGGCCATGATAGCAGAATGAGACAATGGGTTTGCATGTGGATGATCACAGACAGCAACTTTCATAAAACAAAGAAAAGGGGGAGGGGGAGGGGGCAAAGGCATCCGCTAGATGCTGAGCGGACATGACCTCACCGCAGCCCCCACGTCTCCCTGTCAGCACTGGCAGGCACCCTGAGGTCTCCATATCACACCTCAGTCAAACTGTCTGGGGGGGGGGGGGGGGGGGGG
>JAODLC010000065.1:26499745-26513769 GCA_026781145.1 Hippopotamyrus pictus | reverse complement strand
CCCACTTTGAAAGGTCTGTCTGGCAACCTCACAAATGTCACTTCCTCTCTGGCTCTGAGCTTTACCAAATATAGCTCGTCCCCCCTCCGCAGACACACACAGGCCAATTCACCCCCATTCATGCCTTTCAGGTTAAACCCCGGCAAAGTGAGACAAACTGCCGCCACGTGAAATACGCCGCTAATGAGCAAACCGGCAAGGCGTCAAACTAACGTAAGTACTAACTATGTAACATTCGACCTGGGGGGGGGTCGGTGCAGTGCCACCAAGTAGCAGACGCACACAGGCTCAGAAGTTCAAAGAACATCGGCTTTCTAGTTCATTAAAAGTGGGAGAGTTTGGACCCTCTTTCATTTAAGCGAGGGGAGGTGTGCATGCGGGCGGATCAACGATCGGAAAGTCGGCGGTTCAAACCCCAGGGCCATCAGGCCAATTTTGCCTTTGGGCCCCAGAGCAAGACCCTTAACTGTGTGCTGTGACCCCCCCAAGCCTGTCCATGGAGACCAAGATGGGACACGTGAAAAGAATACAGTATGAGTATTCTATTTTAACGGAGGCCTTTTCTCTTGCTTCACTTTAAGCTCTTTGAAGATACACACATGGCTTGTCTCTCCCCCCTCGTTGACTGGCTCCCTTGCCCGTGGGCCCCCCCTCGCCCCCTCGTGGCCCCTCCTGCCATGGTAGGACAGGGAAGCAGTGTGCTCTGAGGCCCTGGGATCCCTGGCCCAGCCGTAGGTTTGCCGCTCACAGCCAAAGGCGCTAACAAAGGCTAGCAGAGCTGTATGTGGCTGCCCTTGAGTCTGTTTCAGCCATGCCCCCCCCCCCCCCCAGCTCTGCATATGGCCTAGAAGCTAGGAGCGATAACCGTGACAGCAATCCAAGACTGTAACTAATGCATGGGGGGCATTGTGGAGGGGGAGGCTGTGAAAGGGAGTAAGAACACACTAGTCTGACAGTGGAACGACACCCCCCCCCCCAGGTAAGACCCAGCTCTTCTAAGGGACCCTCTGCTGCTTCCCAAACATACCAGAACACCAGACTGTTGCAGTAGTAACATCCCACTTGTATATAATACATGCACTATATCATTAGTAATATATAGCCATCATAGAAACCAGGAACTAAATCCAGCATCACTGTTAATGACTTTGTCTTTTCGTAATGAATATGAACTGGCATCCTGTCCATGGTCCCCCCTCTGCCTTGTGCCCGGAGCTGCCTGGGAAAGGCTCTGGCCCTCCCCATAACTGTGACCAGGAGAAGCAATCATGATATGGATGGATGGATGGATGGATGGATGCATGGACGGACGGATGGATGGATGCATGAATGGATGGATGGACGGATGGATGCATGGATGGATGGATGGATGGATGATAAATGTCTTCCCGGGAAGGCTCTGTCCACCTGCTCCTCAATACGGGGCACCAGGAAGCCCTGATGGCTCCGAAAAGTGGGTTTGGCCAAGCGATCCGGCTTTTTGGGGCCTCTTTGACCCATTTCTGACAAAGCTTTGCTCTGACGCAAGCCGTCAAAACAATAGTCTTAGGTTTATAGGAATAAAACAGCTCTTACAGCTCTGAGTCGCCGAAATGCATCCCTACCATTTAAACCGGACCCACAAAGAACCAGCTTCTACCCATTTTATAATGAATAATGGAAAATAAATCCATTTAAATGATAAGCAGCATTTTTCTTACTTTGGTTAAAACTCGGTTCCAGTCGAAATTACCACAATAATTACTTTTATTTAAAATGACCCGCTGAGACTGGCAACTTTCCCCTTCCACTGGCAATTAAAACTCAGCATAATTAATTGTTAGCAAGAGGAGAGTAATTGGGTGTTGCGAATGGGGCGCTGTGAAATCCATTACGGCGTCCGCGCTGTACGCAAACGGGCCGGGGGCTTCGCGAGAGAAGGCGTCGGAAAAGGATCCCCGCGAAAGGTGGATTTTGGGGGCCTGAATTTAAGAGTGTTCGAGCTCCTCGATTGGAGTCCCTTCAGCATCATTGCACTAAACAGGCAGGTCTTGTTGCAAAGATAGCAATTTCCGGGCTGATTCATGGAACCTGCCAGTCTGCTGGAGTACGTCTGACACCCGGGAGAAACGGCTCAGCGGCCGCGTGGAAGATAAACGGGCCTCAGCCGGCATGCTGGCCCGCTCTGTATGATGGGCGCGGGTCTAGCCTCCCGTCTACGCGGCACGCTCTGGTTCCCCCGGCCCGGAATCAGGGCAGAGGAATGTGCTGCCATCAAGGGGGAGGGGGCGGGCCATCAGCCAGCTCCCACGGACCCACAGGGGCACCCAGGTGCGACTGGCACACGGCATCGAGCCCCCCCGCCCCCAATCCAGATTACCGGTTTCTGCTCAGAGACCCCCGCAGACCCAATGGGCCAGTAAGCACCCAATCCTATTCTACCACTTTCCCATCTTCAAAATGAGAGGCGCCGGTATTCTCCTTCCACAACCCCCATGTAGGCAGAGGAAGACAACATCCAATCATAACTGTGGTGAGAACCAGGAATGCTGAGGTTACCATGACACATGGCGGCATGTCCGAGGGGCTGTGCCACTCCTACAGAGTCTTTACAGTATGGGAACAGGACCTGGCCAAATGGATGGACTGTTTGGATGAAAAAGAGAACAACTAAGTGGATTTGGAGCTGGGGTGGTGTGTGGGGGGGGGTCCAATGACTCAGGCAATGATATATTACAAAAAAGAAATTGTGCATGTGCTGATGCAGACTGAAACATTTATAGTAATCAGTTATGGTCATCTTCTATTTGTTGGGGGGGGGGGGGATTTTGCTGCCATGGTAACCATGGAACACAAGCCAATCACAGTCTGTAACTGTCGACAGGATGTGCTGAGATGTCCTGAGAGGACCGCATCCAGAGTATGTTACACACAGATCAGCTCTGTCCCCCCACACCCTCCAATTCATGGTCACATGGGAGAGCAGGGGTGGTTTATTGTCGCCCTGCCGGGAAATGGGCCGGAGAGGACCCCCCCCACCTCACGCCGGCCAACACTGCGAGCGGCTGGTGGAGGTGAAGAATGTCCTGATAGGTGGGGCTGGGCAGGTGAAGTCAAACTAACTGAGACAGATGGAGGGCCTTGCGCTTATTTGTGCCAGTCTGAGGCAAGACTGTAGCAGGGAAACCGCCGGTGAGTCTGGCCCAGCTCCGGGAACGTGAGCACGCCGCTTCCACGACGGTACCGACAGAGCCCATGTCTACATTTACTCACCACACTAATCTATACCCTCACTAATCTACACCACACTAATCTACAGCCTCACTAATCTACACCACACTAATCTACACCACACTAATCTACAGCCTCATTAATCTACACCACACTAATCTACACCACACTAATCTACACCACACTAATCTACAGCCTCACTAATCTACACCACACTAACTGACACCACACTAATCTACAGCCTCACTAATCTACACCACACTAATCTACAGCCTCACTAATCTACAGCCTCACTAACTGACACCACACTAATCTACACCACACTAATCTACAGCCTCGCTAATCTACACCACACTAACTGACACCACACTAATCTACACCACACTAATCTACAGCCTCACTAATCTACACCACACTAATCTACAGCCTCACTAATCTACACCACACTAATCTATAGCCTCACTAATCTACACCACACTAATCTACAGCCTCACTAATCTACACCACACTAATCTACAGCCTCACGAATCTACAGCCTCACTAATCCACACCACACTAATCTACACCACATTAATCTACAGCCTCACTAATCTGCATTCTCACATCTCCCACCTGTGAGATTTCCCTATTGCCATAAATTTGCAATTGCTTCAAATGAAAGAAATATGTTTTAAAAGGATCCACAGTGCTTGGAGCATGACAAGAGGTCTGTCTTGGTGACTCCTAACAGGCTTCAGGTCCAGTGGGGCTCAGAAGGTCCTCAAAGCCAAGCAAAGGGCCTCCTTAATGCACCCCCCTCCCAATTTTTCACTTGCCATTTTTTTTTGCCTAAGACATATCAACTATAAATTTTTATTTATTTTGGCTCCTCAAAAATCAAACAAAAAAACTGTCATTACAGTACACTTAAAAGTTCAGTTATATAAATCACTGTTGTTTTTGAATCTGCTACTGTGAAGGAAATTAGCTGCCAAAGCAAAAGACACTGATGTATATCTGATATCTGGTGGTTCTGTTTTAGTTCCCTCAGATGAAACAAGACCATTATAATTCAAAGAGGAGGCTTGCTGAAGTTCAATAATAATAAATGACAATAAATAGTAAATTATAATAAATTATATGATTTATAATTATAAATCATTTAGACAACAAATGTACCCTACAAAATCAAAAATGGGATTTCCGATGTTTCTGCCAGGAAGCTAATGAGTCAGAAATCAAACAAGATAGAATCATTCAGAGTATTAGTCTGTTATTGGAGAGAGAAATGGAGAAAGAAGTGAAAGGTAACAAACTGGGGTTACATCTACCTCGACTGCATTTCCTGTGACTTGTGGTAACTCGGTGGCGCCGCCCCAGTGGCCTGCTGTGCGACCTGCTGCTGGAGTTCCACCAGGGACTGATAGTACTGCTGCTGTTGCTGCTGCTGCTGCTTGTAGCGGGACAGGCTGAAGAAAAGCCCCAAGATGGTCTTCAGATTGCCATTCCGGATCTCTGTGAAAGGCAGGGGAGACGCACACGCCTCAGACCACCAATGGTTAGACGGACCAGAAAGAATACAAACAAAAAAGAAAGGAGCTTTTATGCTTAAACCGCCGAAAGCAGCCCACAAAAATGAGGGGCGACCAGGAAGGAAGCCACACAAATTACTCAGAGCTCCATCACTGCAGTGTTTCATCACCCCCCCACCGAGAATCTGACCTATCTATTAAATTTTCAAACAAATGACCCCTAAATACTGCAGCCTGCTGGGGTGCTACTCAAAATCTCTGACCTCAGGGGCCCAAAAGTCAAGTCTTAGCAAATTAGGGGTTAATATTAATGCCATTTCTCAGGCTGAAGTTAACACTGGACGTGTGCTGGGATTTTCACATATGGTAATGTCTCAAGTTTACAGAGATGTACATGATAAACAAAAAAGAAATATATACAACAAAAAGCCAGGGGCAGCTCTGCTACTAAAAACACCTTGGTAATGAGAGAGCTCAGAGGCCAGACTCGTTAAAGCTAATAGGAAGGCCACAACATAGGAAGGTTACTACCTCTGTGTACCTAATAAAGTGGGTTCTCCCCTGTACTACCTCTGTGTACCTAATAAAGTGGGTTCTCCCTTGTACTAACTATGTGTACCTAATAAAGTGGGTTCTCCACTGTACTACCTCTGTGTACCTAATAAAGTGGGTTCTCCCCTGTACTAACTATGTGTACCTAATAAAGTGGGTTCTCCACTGTACTAGCTCTGTATGCCTAATAAAGTGGGTTCTCCTCTGTACTAACTATGTGTACCTAAAAGTGGATTCTCCTCAGAACTAGCTCTGTATGCCTAATAAAGCGGGTCCTGTCTGGTACTACCTAGGTGTACCTAATAAAATGGCCACAGAGTGTTTTGCATTCATAGTTTCTTTACATCCTGCATGTGTACCTTGACTACAATGGGCAAATTCTTTTCTTTTAAGTAAATAGTTCCCTTGTGCATTCTATGCTTTGACATTGCAGGATCATGGATCCAATCAAACACATACTTATCTTTGTCACTTGAGGGGGGTGTGTTATTTTTAAGAGGACAGTTATTATTCTTTTTAAATCCTGAGCCCTGTGGCTGATTATAACGAGTTTGTTTTCTTGGAAAACAGTGATGTGCTATCTCTGCATGTCCAACAATCCTTTTCTTTCCTGACAGATCATTTATTACTGAGCATGGGGACAACAGCCAATTGAATTGGGTCACACTTTGTCTGTAAGGAGCAGAGTAACCAGTTCAGAAGCAGCATATATACCCAAAAAGGCCTATTTTCACAGGCTGTGACGGGATGCAGTGAAAGTCTGGATTTCTGTCGAGCATCAAGTTTCAATCCCCTGTTCTTAAGGGATGCGAATTAGTGAGACCTTCATCATTTGCCCCTTTTTCCTCACTGCATCCCCCCCAAGACGCCCCGTGCCGACCCCAGGCGTGTTTAATGCAGCTGCCGACCGAGGCTTCGCACAAGACTTCTGAAATCCTGAAAAAGTGTCTCCCTTCTGTAACACAAAGGCAGCGCTTGACAAAATAACTCCGAGCTGCCTCCCTTCCATGATGATGATGGAGAGGCCGTCGACAGCAAACCGACGGTAATTGCAGAGCAGTTTCCTAATGATCCACGGCGTGCAGCCGGGGCCCTTTTAGAGCCATTGTCTGGTGCGGCGTCGGAGATGTCAGTCCCGACAGCCCCCGGGTAGATCGAGGCGTCGTCGGCGATTGGCAGAGACACGCGGCCGCGATGGCGCCTTACCTTCGGCGGAGAGGCCCTGCGTGTTGACTCCCCGGGCTTCCAGAAAGCTGAGACAGACGTCCACATTCTCGATCTGAAAGACAGCGAGCAGAGGCCCTCAGAGCTGGGCCGAGCACGAGGGGAACAGATGGACCACCTGAGGTGCGTCTTCAGAACCACCGGGGCCCGACCCGTGCGTGGCCGGGCATCTACCACGTGTCCCCTAGCCGTGGCACCGCGGGACGGGCACACAGATATAAACACCGGCCTACAGGTGCCAAGAGACAGCAGGATCCCCAGCAGAGGGATACAGGCCCTGCTAGATGAGACCTCTTTGGCTTCCTGCACGCGTTGTTTAAGAACGGCGTCCTGGCTTTACAACAAAGGTCTTTTACGGCACAGCCGGGAGGGAGCACGAGGCTGGACTGCGTCGCAGTCACCGCCGGCGACGCCCTCTGAGCCGGGAAGCCGTCCAGCGCTGGTGGAGGGTAATGGACTCCCCACTGGTTTTGAGGCCATTCTGTCACCTCGCAGGGTCCTGGCTCTCAGCTAACCCACGGAGCAAACGTGTGACAGGAGAACTGAGACCGATTGGTCGCCGCGCAACGCCAGGTCTGGGCTGTCAGCCTGGGGAAGGCCTGACTGGTACCGGAGGGTTTTATAAGGGACCAGCCCCCCCCCCAAAAAAAACAAATCCTAATTTCATTGTTCCCCAAATTTGCAAAATGGAAATGGAACATGGAAGAGCTGGCAAAGCACTTTTAAATACAATAGTTCACATCATTTTACTTCATCGGCCATTTGACTGAAGAAACAAAAAAGATAATGTACAGGCTCTTGGCTTTCTAAAGACCACTGGGGGTGACTGACAAGCCCAGAGCCTCTGAACAGGGGCAGTATAAATATTGTATATTGGTTCAAAACAAACCAAAATGAGATGTAATCAAACAGACCTGTGTGGAAATGGCTCCTTTCTCGGGACAGATGATTTAATTACAGTTTCCAAATATTTAGATTAACTTCTGGTAAATCCCACGGCACTTATGTACCAAAGGAAATCAGCATCTGCTTTCAATACAGCTACATAAGAGGACTCGTGGTTCTGTGATGAAATATTTAATGAATGACACAAGTTTAGGGTGCTGGCGTACCTATTAAAGCACAGCGGAGAACACTGTGACTGGGAGGCAGGTTTCCCAGCACATAAACGCAAAAAGAAGGATGGTAATAAAATACCCCTAGGGGGCGTCGTTGGGAGCCATGTGTGTCTTAGTGAGCGATCACATGGCATGTTTGTGTTCATGGGGCGAACAAACCTTTGAGCTGGGGAACGGGGCGGAAACTGCCTAAGGATGAAACAAGAGAGTGACGGTAAAAGCCAATGTGGAAACAAGCCACTGTTTCCCAAAGCCAGGCCTTGCGCCACACCCCCAAAAGCGAAAAGCTGGAGTCTTGGGAATTTTTGGGTTCTGACCTCCGCCAGATTTGGTGAATGCGGTGTGAAGCTTTTAGCATTAAAGTTAAAATGCTGAGTGAGCGTTTAGTGCGTGTGGAAAGCACAATTTACCCACAAAAATTACTCAGAACTACAAAAAAAACATCTGAGCAAAGCATCATTGGATTTATAACGACACTATTTACGATGCAGCCAATTACAGCCGGATTTCGACTAAAAGGAGTGTTAATGTTTTGCTACATTTTGCTATATAAACCCCAGTATTACTGGAAGAAAATGAGACCACAAAATTTTGAGTTGTTTATAATGGAGGGACTTTTCCCAAATGAAACTGACTGGGAGAGCAAAATACTCAGCATCCGAGTCTCCACAGAAAGACTCCTATTGTTAATATGAGCACTACTGATTTTGAAGTGTTCACATTTGCTGAAAATTTTACGTATCTAACGGGAAATGTGTTGTTGATTAAGGTAGTTAATTTTCTTCTGAATAATTAAATTTGTAGAAGTTTGTTCATTTTCAGTCACAATCAGTGTAAGTCACAATCTACTATAGCATTGTTACAAATATAGGTACTGGTGAAATACCTAAGCTACAAAAGTATCCCATTCCAAAAATATCAGCTAACCATTCTTGAACACAGTAATAGAACAACACTGATGCTTTGTTTGGAAAGTACCACTTCTTGGATAGAAGTTGAGAAAAACTAATGACCCTTTGTTTACATACTGATGCAGTTATTCTTTTCATGACACCAACATTTGCTATTAGAGGATTATAAAGAGATTCCGGAACTTTAAATATACCACTTTTATATGGCTCTTCTTACAAAATAAATATTTTAATCGCTGCATTAAGTGATGAGCAGTTCGCTCCTGTAAATGGAATACTTGATGCAAACATTTATCCATCCTTTCAACTAAATCACGAATGGAATTGACTGTATAGATTAAATGGACTTTTCCACAGATGCTAGAGTCTGAAAAAAGGCTCATATAAACACAGACCCTGGCCATTTCCACTCTTGGCAACCACACAATAATAACTAAACCACTGGTGGCCCACACAGACCTGAAAATTACCAAGCTCAATGCTGGCACCACTGGCAGGGTGCAAAAACAAATGTGATAAAAAAACACCAAATATTACCTAAGTTTAAACCAAATGATATGCTCTTAAAAACCCATTTTACATGGCAGTAGGATCATTTGGCTGATGAGATGCTGTTGATGGACTTCAACCTTTTGGGATTTGTTGCCAACGGTCCATCTCTAGGCAACAGCTTCCCAAACGAAGAGGAGGGAAAGAGGAGGGAAAAATGCAGACGAGGTTGCGGTGATGGCCCATAAATTCCTGAGGCTTATCCGGTCCAATTAAAGACCAAAATAATCCATACTGACACACCGCTTCTTCAAAGTGCCCTATGGCATGTATGGGTATCAAGGCATTCCACACATAGTGGGGTCGGGTTTTGAAACCCACGGACCGACGGCACTTTGTCATCATTTACGCGACTCAGGCTTTGAGTGCGGTGTTTTTGCCGTGCGTGGGCAGCAGGTGGAGTAGTGGTTGAGGTTATGGATTTTAAGAGGATGATAGCGACAAAAAATATGAACAGTGAAAGCGGAAGGACCCCTCTCCCTCTCTTTAAGCATTCAGCACCCCTTTCGCAACTGCCCACGGGTGACTCAGCGGCTCCTCTCGAGTGTGCTGGTTAAGTGCCCCCTCCCTCATGAGAGAGGCACCCACACAGAAAGGACACCCGATGATTATTGCCTGGTAAGTCCCTGCTGGTTTATAAAACCACTTTGCTGTAGATATCCATGCAAAAGAGCTTTATGTGTGACAGAGGAAGAGAGACACCCATTGTCAAAGATTAATTGAAACAGACCTGTAATCAATAAACCATTAAAATTAACATTAAGACGGGGACATTCGAAGGGTATAGCAATCTGTATTGGCGGTACATCGCCCATCAAGCATGAACTGAGGGAGTAATTGGCAGCTTGATAAATTCTCCATGCAGGTGTGAGGAAGTGAACACACTGGGATGTGACAGGCGTGTCTCCGCACAGAGATGGAAAAACGTCCCGCAGAGCAGTAGAATGATGTAGTTCCGCGGTCAGCATGACTCCCCCACCATCTCCAAGGCCATGGACCAGTTCTCCACAGCAGAAGACTGTCCATCATACCGCCACCTGGGTGGACGAATTCCTCTCAATAAACATCCCCCTAGCCCAGTGGCCACCCCCGCCCCCCCCCATCTCACTCTGACTGCAGTAGGGGTTAAGCATGACCGTTACGCCCCAAGTCTAAGCAGCGGCCATCGGAGACACCACATTTATCAGAGCAAATAACCGCAGTAGCACTAATATGAGCCAGGGACACTCCTGATGGCGAAAACGGCCGCTCGCTGTGAAGCTCGTTCTCAACTCGTCTAATTTCACTCAGGTCGAACCTCACCGAAGTGATTCTGCACACAATCAACCAAAGTCAAAGTTATTTGCATGCAAATCTATAAAACCAACCATCTTTTATATGGATTTCTATTGTAGCATCATATGTGGGCCTGTTATTTGGGATGTTTTGAGACGATATCAGAATTAATGTGAAATATGAAGGAGAAGAATCGCTAATGCACAAACTCATTTTCGCCTTTAGGGACCGTCACATACAAACACCATTAGTTTCACTTTCACACGTGTCTGCCAGAGACGGTCCCTTAGCGTGGCTGTTTGCCTGGAAATGTTCAGACGTACCCTGAACGATGGGGGGAGGTGCAGCGTCTGCAACATCCCCCCAAATAACAAGCAGCCCAATGAAAACAGACATTATTCATCGATGCTGTTAGAAGCCCATCAGAATGCGCTCCTCCAGTCAGTCTAGCCAGAATCACAGCCACAAAAAAACAGAAACCTCCAACCTGCTGGCTCCAACACCATGGTGGTGGGGGGCGGGGGGGCAGATCATGACTGAAAAGACTGAGAGATCCCAGGTAAACTACTCTAATACCATCTTGTTAACATGACAAATGTTCTGGAAATAAGGAAAAGTTTCTGGGGCTACAATCAGAGTCAAGTTCAGAGCTTTAAATAAACATCCATGTTACTGACTGACGTGAAGGACAGATCCGTCTTTCACAGATCTGTCTATCACAAACTCCTCTGCTACAGATTTGTCCTTCTCAAACTCATCCTTCCTGGACCCAATCTTCACAGTCCTTCAAAGACTGGTCCTTCACTGATCTGTCCTTCTCAGATCTGTCCTTCTCAGACCTATCCTACACAGATCTGTCTTTTATACATCTGTCCTTCACAGATCTGTCTTTTACATACAGTATCGATAGAAAGTTTTTGTGGATCCCTAAAACGACAGGTTTCCAAACCTGTTGGATTAGGAGTTTGGAGTGACCCTGGAGTTTGGGAGACAGCCTCCTGGACGAACATCTATATACAAGACAAAGTCCACCATATCTGCATATCTACAGTCCTTACCAGCCACACAGATGGTAAGCCACTCTTCACAGACATATGTTTGGGCATTTGAGTGCTTGAGATCTTTATAGAAATAACTAGGGCTCTGTACCAGTCCCAGGACCCCCCTGAAACCGGCTTGGGTTAGGGTTAGGGTTAGGGTTAGGCTGGGTCACTAACAACAGGACTTTGAAGGAGACATTGACAATATACAAGAGGAGCAGAAATCCTGACCAAGATTATGTTTTACCCAGTCAGTTGAATATGAAGAGTGACAGTCACAGAGTACTCAACTGCTTGATTGAAACAAAATCTTGGTCTGGATTTGTATTTTCTGGACCTGAACGTTCCACCTCTCCCTTATACCCTCTCAGTGCTTTTCACCCCTTCTCCTCCCCAGACCTACAGCTCAACTGTTTTGTTCAGCTCACCTTTAAAAACACATTAAGCACGTAACCTGGGTGCATACAGGGGTGGGCCTACAGGGCCACTGGCCCCAGCTGAAAGCTGATTGACCCCTGGAGTACCCTGATCCTATAAGGACCCATCCAGTCAGGCTTTTCCTTTTGATGAAGATTTTGTTCCCCTTCAACTGACCGAACATTGCCAAACTGGCTCAAAGTGAACAGAGTGTGCGGCGCCGATCGTGAACACCCGCCAATACCGCCGGGAAAATAAGGCCGAGTGGCCCAATGCATGGTTCTGATCTGCAGCACTCCACACCGACGGCTCTTGTCGCATTTGTAGACCACGTGCAGACACACCTCACGCCATTACTGTGTTCTTGTTCCACTAATCCCACCCTTGATGCCAAGTGACTGCTGCTCTTTTGGTTATTAAATAACACCAGAGGCAACGTCTGAGGTCCACAGAGCTCCCGACGGAATGGGGGCGGTCTGCAAGCCAGCATAGCCGGCTCATAACCTGCGACATGTGCGATCCGCCCCACAAGCATGCATCGCGGTGTCATGGCAACAAACGAGGACCCCGCCGCACACGATCAGTGGTGTTGCTAACTCAACAGTTAGCTACTCCTGCTGCTCCCAGCCTGAAATTTAGCCTCATTTGCCTCAGTTTGAGATTAATTAGCTCTCCCAAGAGCCACCGAATCAATGGAAAAAGTTTATCATGCATATCATTTGCATCTCATCTTCATGTCCCGCTCACAGCCTGATACTCCCGCATCTAACCCAGGCGCAGCGACAGCTGGGGGAGCAGTACTGTGGTTACAGGGGTTACAAGCTTGATTCACACCCCCGGGGTTTCAGGTGCGATTCCTGCCCACCTCCTGCTGTGTGTGTGGAGTTTATGGAGGTCCAAGGTGGCATGCGGTTAAGACAAACTGGTATCTCCACGTCGTCCTTGGTTTCTGCCCGGAGATATACCGGTCTCTCATCCATACCTGCCCCGTGCTTCCTAGAATAGGCTCCCTAACCCTGTGCTGGAACAGCGGTTCTGGGAAAGTGAGCGATTGATGCTTAACAGCCATTTTTTTAAGCTGGGTTTCTAAGCAGTCTACTCTGCTCTCATTAGAATCGGCGAGAGACCCAGCAGTCTGCCTACAGAGGCGAAACAGCAGAACAGCATGCTCACATCTCAAAGGGAATGTCTCCAGTAGGTGACTTGAGTGATGAATTCCCCAACATGCTCTTCTACCAAGGTGACCTCTGGCCAGAAATAATGAGAACCCCTGCAGAAACTGCCATTTTTGCTCTCAGGGCACCCTGTCCTCCCCACCACACCTCTGCCATCTCACTTCCTACCCAGCTGTCGGGGTCAAAGGGCACCCAAACAATCTATCCGAAGGCGGAGCTGGCCCGTATCCGGCCCAGGAGAGCCCAGCGGTTATGTCACCGGGGCCTTACCCTCGAGTAGAGAAACCCCGCTGGTTTACTGAGGGACGCAGCTCTATCTGCTCTGGACCTCGACAGGCAGCTTGAAAATAAACACCAAAAAAAAAAAAAACAACCTACGGGAAACAAAAAAAAAAACACTGACCTAGCAAAAGTAACCATCTGACAAGAAGGACGACCCGCTTGTGTTTGGGGAGCCATTAGAGTAAGACTCAGGGAACGGGATCAGAGAAAAAAACGGCAAGCGTGTTCAGAACTTGGCTCCAGGCTTCCGCTGCAGCACCGTGCCGACTGCGAGTGCCTGAGAACTGATTAACTCGTTACCGGCTCCATTAATTACAGGAAAATACAGAGCAGAGCAAGAACGAGCTTAACGAACTCACCGGAGTATCCCGTCAGGTGCGAAAACATCCTTTTTAGCGATAATAACTTGAAGGAATATTTCTGGCTGCCAAGACATCTCACCTTCTGATGGAGCGGGACCGCAGCAGGCGCGGCGTGCGGTCAGAGGCGCGGCCCTCGCGTCGGCAACGCGCGCCGCGGCGAGAGTGGCAGACTCACCATTTGCGATTGGCTCCTGGGACAGCCATTGATGTCTTCCACCTTTTCATTCGCTGGAAGGGCAGGGAGGAAAGTGTTAGCTGGCGAGGGGAATGCGAGGACACACTGCGGTGGGGGAAAAAAAAGGGAAGAACGAGCCGGCGAGCCAGTGCTGACACCGGGACGGAGGACGGTGCCTGTCTAACGACCCGTGTAAAGTTTTGAGACAGTCCCGGGTGGGGGG